>PJEM01003708.1:0-175138 GCA_004023845.1 Helogale parvula | reverse complement strand
AGGAGAGCTTTCTCTTTATTGTTTCACATGTTCTTTGCTCCAACTGCAGAGAGGGCTGTGGTCCTAGTGTGTCAGGACTGGGGAGCGAGAAGGATTGTAGCCAAATTCCCTGGTCTTGTAACGGCCTTTGGTGAAAGGAGATGGGCAATGGTGGCATGGAAGGAATTGCTTTTGTTTGGTCAAAGGCTTCAGAATGTCAGCAGGAGGCGACAGGAGAGGGGAGGAGGTGGGGACCCATCTCAGCAGCCCCTCTGCACATATCCAGGGGTGGGGGCTGGGGCTGGGGGCCCTGCCTGCTTCGGTGTGTGAACACCTCTGCGAATGGGCAGGCAGTTCTGTGAGTTGTGTAACCCCGAACAGAACCATCCAGAAATTCCAATATCTTCTGGGAAGTAGGAGAATTAAGATGGAGAAAACCACAGTGGCTTGATGGCGGGAGCAGGAAGGGACAGTCACATCTGTAGGCCATCTGCCGTGACTCCGTGAGGAGCTCTGTGTATAGCCGTCTCCTCTGAGTCCGTGGCTGTTCTTTCTATTTTCCAGGTGAGGAACCCGGGGCGCGGACAGTTTTAGGAAATTCGCGTCACTGGTTGGCTCGGAGATTCGAAAGCCCTTCTCCTGTGCTTTTGGACCCCAGGCCTCTTCGGTTTGGTGGTTTGAATCATATTTGCAGGTGATTTTGGTGTTTTGGTATCTGCTATGTGATTAGTGCAGGGATGCCCTGCAGGAGACACGTATGGGGGGGTCTGGGACTCTCTGGGAGGAGGGCGGAGGACGTGGGAGAAGCCCCAGGCTGACTCTGAGGACCGCACTTGCTAACCCAGGTCTGGGGCTCGGCGCTCAGCTTCCTGGAACTTGGTGTCTGCCTCTGCAAAGGGGGCCTGAACCCGCCACCTCTCTGCTCGCTCAGTTGTGTTAAACGCTCAACGAAAGCTCCTGCTGTGTCAGCTGACTGGTGCGCTAGTCTACCTGTGAGTTGTTCATTCGTCCTTAGGTGCTTACCAAGCACCTGTTCGACACCAGGTCCCGTCTGGGGGGTGGGGTAGAGAGCACAGGTCACGTCCCCTGCCCCTGTGGAGCGCACAGAAGTTGGGGGGGGGGCTTTGAAAAAGTAATCACAGTGATGTTGAGGGCTGGATCGCTGATCCCCAAACTGAAATAAAGGTCCTTGGAAATTCCAGAGACTCCACATCTAGGCTCCTTGGGAGAGCTGCCTCCCCTCCCCCAGGCCTGCCATTCTTTCTAATGAGCTGAGTGGCCTTTTAAGAGACCCCCCTCCCGCATGAAGACAAGCAAAGTGGGACTTTAACACCAACTTAAAAGTCCTGCCCTTTTTTTCTCCCTGCTTTTGGGTGTTTGGCCAGTAGAGCCCTCCACCCCTGGGCTCCAAGTGGAGGAGACAGGTTTAAGAGTGACTCCATCAGGGTTGTGCGCTGTCACACCGTGTTGAGAAAATGGTTTTCCCCCACCGCACGTGGCAGTTCGGCGTCTGTGCCACGTGTGATGTAACAAGCATTCGTGTCTTCATTGCACTTTATCATGAGCAGGTGGCCATCATGTCACAAGGATGTGTGGGGGGGTGTGTGCGCGCATGTGTGTAATGCTCTGTAGTTTTGTCACATGTACATCTTACATCAGGATGCAGAGCTGAGGACGTCTTTTTTTTGAGGTTGAGTAGGACTCGCTACGGGACAGTGTCTGAGGTCCTCACTGTGAACATCAGTGAATCCCAGAATTCTAGAACTTGGAGGAAACCACGTGGTCGTGCATGTACATTCTGGTTCGCTGCAAGATGCCCACACCGGGCTGCCCAGTCTCTGCTCACACTCCTCCACCGATGGGCTCTTCCGACCGCGTTCATTGGATGAACAGCACTGATTGCTAGAGTGTTCTTTCTCGTAGGGACCTACCTACCCCTTTCTAGTTCCACTTATTCAGCTGTTCCGAGCCACATTCAGTGGTTTCTAGGTCTCTGCAGTTGGAATGCTGTGGAATCCAGAGACGGAGGCCTAGGTGCCCACTTTCCATTATCCCAGCATGAGGGGTAAGAAAGGGGACCACATTTTGGGCACGTGGGTGGATTTGGGATGTACTTACCCTTCGAGTCGTCTCCACATTGACGACCGTGGTTTGGGGCTATACTTTTTGTAGGAAATAAAATGGGACAGAAAAGTAAGCCCTGGTTAATATAAATCACTTACCTTTCCCCTCCCCAGTGGAAGTAAGAAACAAACAGGCCAGCAAACAAGATGCTAAATAGGTGATTTAAAGATTTTTTTTTCTTCCCCCTCCAAGGACTTGGGTTCCCTTTTGGGCTTCTGCATGTTTGTTAGTTTGTTGCTTCCTTCCAGGACTGGCGAGAATGCGCCACTGTTTTGAGTCTGGGCACGCCCGCATCACACCCGCGGTGCTGGTCCTGGTCCTGAGCCCGTGGAATTTGCAGAGCGGGCGGCGAGCCACGTTTGTCTGCATGTCTGTGCCCGGAATCAGCGCGTCTGTGTTCTGTGCTCTGTTGTGCTCCAGTCGCGGGGGAAAGAACCGAAGGCTTGTTATTTGAGCGTATGTGGTTGTAAACAAAGCCCTTTCTGTGGCGCGCTGCAAGCCCGTCCTTGGAAGGGGGCTCACTTTAAGCTTTGCCTCATCCCCCTTTGGAGTGTCTCTCTGTGTTCGGGCTCCGGATGGAAACGCCTTCTCTCGGGCAGAGCTGGCGCGTGGGGATCCGGAGAGCGTGTTTGTTAGCGCATCGCTGTGCGTTTTAAGAGCAATCACAGCGCTATCGGCACCCTTGAACAAATAGCAAGAGCTCTTTACTTACGGCAGGATATCATATACGCACTCGAAGAGGGAAATCCAAAGTGTTTGTCCAGATAAGCTCCCTGTAAAATGCAGAGGGAAAGGACGTTTTATAAAGAAGGTCATTCGATGGGCACCAGCAAGCGGCTTTCTAAGACACCGCCTCTCTTTCCAGAATGCTTTCCAAAGTCAACTCTTCACACTGGCAAGCCCCTAGCCTGTGCCCGTGGTTCCAGAAGCCAGGGTCTGTGCATGGCTAATGAAGGGAAGACACTCCTGTGCTGGGGGAAACTGGGTTGGATGCCGTGGTTCTTAAAAATAGCCCTTGTGTTCTCTGTGTGCCTCGGGCATCCAAGGCTGCTAGGTCTCATGGCACATGGTGCCCTCAGTGCTGGGAAAGGGCACCAGGGCCTCTGAGGCCGGGTGTTGAGGTGAGGGTCTCCCCTGGGTGTCTGTCCCCACCGGGGCCAGGGAGCCTGAGCTCTCAGGCTTTCCCATCTCCGGCAGTGACTCTGCCCTCTGTGGCTTTTTGAGGTCCCTGCCACAACAGCTGCCACTCTGGGATCATGAAACCCATGAAATTTGGGTGTCTGTGGATGGCTGGGGGAAGGGCTAGTGCCCATAACCGGTTGGCATCCAATCGGCTACTCATCCAGGCATCATGGAATGGTCGGAGGGGCACAAAACACCTTCAGAGTGTTAACTTGGTGTTAATCTGGTGTCACAGAGTTTTCTGGAATACTTCATCACGCAGAGGCATGTGTGGTCCTGGCGTCAAAACCTGGCTCCACCATCACGGGCACGTGTGGCTTCTCCCAGCCTCGGAGTCCTCAGTGTGACACAGGACTAATGATGCGCCGGGCTTCCAGAGGTGTGGCGGGTCAACTTCCAGCCTCACGGCTCTCGGTTTGGGGGCCCCTTCTACCTGGTCCCCCGGGGTCCCTAGCCGGGCTGAGTCCCAGTGGGTCTTGCTGAGCTTAGGTTATTGGTGCTCCCTTCTCCACGTCTTTCTTCTGCCACGTCTTCACTTGAACCCCAATGATGTCACCTCCCAGATACACTCCTGCACCTAAGGCTGAGTCTCAGGCTGTTTCAGATGGAACCAGGACTGAGACAGGCAGGTACCGGCAGTGGCCTGCCCGGGGCCCGGCTCATCCCGCTTGCTGCTCTTACGTTGGTAGATCTTTCCATGCAAAGGGTTTCATATGTGGTTGCAAGTCAGGAAGGTGTCTCCCGCTGTGTAGATGTCGGGAGCCGCTGGCCCTCGTGCCCCTGAGGCCCTGACGGGGACCAAGTCTGCCCAGAAGGCTGGCCCAGAGGAGCGGAGGATGGCCAGCTAGTTTCTCGAGGAACACCCAGTGGAGCAGGGACGGGAGAGCTTTTGATTGATTGGTTGACTGGGTGACTTGGGTCTAGCCCTGGTGAAAAGTACTTCAAGAACTTCACTAGCACCTCTACCTCCTCTCCAGACCTTCAAGGTCACCGATCCACGGAACAGGTGTCTCATTCAACCACTCAGCCTGCCTTTCAGGATCTCCTAGGCCCCTGGCTTCCTGTTTCCACCAGTAGCTTGACTGGCTCAGAACTGGATGAGATGGAGGCTGTCCCCTCCCCACGTGATGGCCCCTTAGCCCGAGAACACCGCACGGACCACCCCTTTCTTTTTTTTTTTTTTATAGTTTATTGCCAAGTTGGTTTCCATGTAACACCCAGTGCTCTTCCCCACAAGTGCCCTCCTCCATGCCCATCACTCCCCTTCCCCTTTCCCCCTCTCTCTTCAGCCCTCAGTTTGTTCTCAGTATTCAAAAGTCTCTCAGGATTTGCCTCCCTCTCTCTCCCCAACTCTTTTTCCCCTTCCCCTCCCCATGGTTCTCTGTTAGGTTTCTCCTGTTAGACCTATGAGTGCAAATATCTGGTATCTGTCCTCCTCTGTCTGACTTATTTCACTTAGCATGACACCCTCAAGGTCCATCCACTTTGCTACAAATGGCCAGATTCCATTCTTTCTCATTGCCATGTAGTATTCCACTGTATATATATACCACATCTTTTTGATCCATTTGTCAGTTGATGGACATTTAGGCTCTTTCCATAATTTGGCTACTGTTGACAGTGCTGCTATGAACATTGGGGTACATGTGCTCCTATGCATCAGCACTTCTGTATCCCTTGGGTAAATCCCTAGCAGTGCTATTGCTGGGTCCTAGGGGAATTCTATGGATAGTTTTTTGAGGAACCTCCACACTGTTTTCCAGAGCGGCAGAGCACCCCTTTCTGACCACTTCTGTGGAGGCTTCTCACGTTCACCTGCAGAATCTTCCTGGCTGTCCCGTGGGAGGGTCCTCTGCGGACGTGCCCGGTTTTGGAGCTGTAATTGTTGTCTGTCCTGAGCGACTGTATTTCTGGGGGGCTCCCGAGAACCCGTGTGCATTAGGGCGAGGGCTCTGCTCTCATATGGTCTCCTTAGCAAGAGGCAGGAGAGGAACTCAGAGCCCTGGGCCGGATCCTTCACCAGAGACAGTACAGATGCCCTGGGGCTGGAATTTCCTGGGGAGAATGCAAAATATGCAGCAAAGAATGTTTTTTTTTCAGTTTCTGTAAGGGGAGGGTTTGCTACTGGAAACTCCTTGTATACAGAGTGGGGAAAAAATAGTTCCCGATCAACCAAGAGGCATGATGTTTATCACCCTAGACCAGAATAGAACACGTGGCCGCAATGGCACTTCAGTTTGCTACTTTTAAGGAATTCACTTTTGTCACGCAGCCCAGATGGGCCTGTTGATTTTCTCTGGGCATCATCCCACTGTCCTTTCCTCTGCCTCCTGTGCAGAGTGCGTGCTGCCTTTCATGCTGGAACAGAGGAAGGGGGCTGGGAAGGGTCTCACTTGGAGCCCGCTCCCAGCTCTGCCGCCCCCCTGGCTCCATCAGCGACCTGGGGTGGGTCCCTTCTCTTCCCCTTCTGTGCCTCAGTGTCCCCGACTGTAATTCCTAGCGCGCATCCTGCCCTCTGGGGGGGCCTTGCCAACCCGCAGTGTTGTGATCAGGCGGAAATGCCTTGCAGATTGTGAGTCACGGCCCACGTGTAAGTGGTTGTCCTTTATCAGCGGGGGCAGCACCTTGTGACCCGTGTTGCTGGAGGGCAGCATCCGTGATGGAAAGAGAGACGCGTCTCGTGTTTGTGGTTGCTGAGGGCCAGCCACGGCCCTAAGCACTTGACACGCACTGTTGGTCTCCTCCCCCTGAGTTCCACTGAGGCAGGTGCTTGTGTCCTCGTGTGGTGGATGAGGGGACGAGGAGCCTGGGGAGGTGAGCTGGGTCACCGTGGGGCAGGGCAGGGGCAAGAGCCCGGCTGCCCGGGGCTGGGGCCAGTGAGAAGGTGGAACTGTGTGACCGGATAACCGGAGGAGATGACAGGGCTTCTGCCTGTGATCTCTGCCACTTTGCCACCTCCTCAGGGACCGTGTTCCCCACATGTCAGTTCCCCCCCCCCCCCCCCCCCGCCCCGGAAAGTCAGACACTCAGGGCTTTGACATCCACCTCACATCTGGGCCCTTGCTGGTCCCCCGGAGCTGCGTGCGGACATTTGTGTCATGGGCGTGGAGCCGGCCATGGGACGTGAGGTTGGGGGTGTCACCAGGCCACACTCTTCGACGCTTACTCCCGTGTTGTGATTGTGATGGAGGCTCCCAGGGAGAGAGAAGCTTGTAATCAATGGCCGACTTCAGAGGACGGTTGGGATGGAACATTCTTTTCCAGAACTTTGACTTTTTCCTCACATATTTTGTAAAACTTTCCCCCCCTTAATATCTTATCTTTCTTCCAAATAAGACTTTACATTCTTAAAAACCTGGCACCAGTTTTTCTAAACAGTTAAGATCTTTACAGAACCCTGGTCAGCCTCCTTCAGACGGGGCTGTCTTTGGTGATCACTGGCTGTGACATTCGTACCCACAGAAGAGGGGCAGATGCAGAGGTGACATCAGGCTGATGTCAGATGCTCCTCGGTTCTCTGGGTCAGCTCTCTTCTGAACATTTTGGTTCTTTGACTTTCCTTCTTTCTTTTTTTTTTTTTAAACATTTATTTATTTAATTTTAAACAATTATTTATTTTTGAGAGACAGAGAGAGACAGAGCATGAGCGGGTGAGGGGCAGAGAGAGAGGGAGGCACAGAATCAGAAGCAGGCTCCAGGCTCTGAGCTGTCAGCACAGAGCCCGACGCGGGGGTCGAACTCACGGACCGCGAGATCATGACCTGAGCTGAAGTCGAGGCCCAGCCAACTGAGCCCCTCAGGCGCCCCTGCTCTTTGACTTTCCTGACCTGAGGGGGCACTTACTTGGGAAATGAAAGCTGTTCCCAGCAGGCATTCACCCCAGAATATGATGGAGAGAGCATCCGCTTTGGCAGGGTCCAATGTGCCCTGTGAATTTTTGTGACGATCGAAGGTTTTCTTGATAAGTATCTTTTTTTGGGGGGGGGGCACTGCAGAATAGTCTGAAATGATTCACTAATGGGCACACAGTCCACTGGATGTTTGTGGTATTTCAACTTCCTTTTTAAAGTCCAGATACATGTCCTTCTCCGCAGACCTGCCCCTCCTCTCAGTCTTGTTTGTCATTCAGTGACTCATTAGTCTGTTCCTTCATTCATTCATCACAGCTGATTGTGTCCCAGACTCCAGACAGACTGCAGTAAGCAGAACCAGACACAGTCCCTGCCGTCACGAGCAGACTGACTTCCGTTAACACGCATGCGACGATGCTTCACAGCCCAGGTAGTGGGGGCCGCCGGTACCCTGCCCAGGGACCCCTCTCCTGAGGTACACCGTATCCCCGCTGCGGGGGTCTTGGCTGTGATGGCTCAGAGCTGATCCCTTCTCCTTAGTATTGCCCCTGGAAACCCACGTCTCTCACCCCCTAGTTGGTTGATCTGTGGCTAACCTAACAGGCAGTAGAAAAGGTGGCTTTTTGTCTCAAGGTGGGGACAGTGCTGTGCGTAGCTTCCGCTCCAGAGCTCCCCATGGGATCAGGCTGAATCAGCCTCTGGCTGAGAGCACAGTCTTACTTAGCTCCTTCCTCTGCCTCATCCTGCTTCTCCCTCCCCTTTCCCTTTAGAATCCCCCCCCCCTCAATATAGTATGTGAAACTGAACCCCTGCATCAGGCTCCGCTTACAGGCAACTCTACCTAAGAAAGGTGCTATCAGAGCCCATCCAAGGAGACATTGATTTAGGTGGGGAGTTCAGGAAGGCCAAGAGAGGAGATGCCAGAGCTGAGATTTGCACGATTAGCAGGAGTTAACTAGACAGAAGCAGTGGAAGGAGAAGGAACCGCACCTGATCTGAGGCTGAAAGGAGGCTGGTATTTCAGGAGCAGAGAGAGGGCGTACAGGTGACAGGAAGCTGGAGGGGCCAGGGGAATGAGAAGACTCTGGTAAGGAGTCTCTCCAACAGGTGGGAGCATCATCACCCCGTTTACCCAGCCAGTGCCTTGGAGAGAATGGGTAGGAGGAGCCCAGCGTGGTGGGAGATGCTGGCTCTGTGGTCAGAGGTCTGGAGTTCCAGCTCTGTTTTATCACTTAGGTGTTAGGTCTGGGCCCCCGGCGGGTTCAAAGTACTACCAGTTTTCAAATAGTGACGGCCTGCAAGTATACACCGTCTTTATTGGGAGTGTTAATTTCCCGGGTGTTCACAGGGACACCCTTCATCTCCTATGACCACACAAGCACCTCAGCATCCCGGGTGCCAGCCCTGCGGACAGGGGAGGCCGAGGGCGGGGGCGCTGCTCTGCAGATGATGGTTGATTGCTCACCATCCTGGGAGGACTGACTCTGACACATGTGGAAGTAAAGCCATTTCTCTCTTTTTAGGTAAAAATAACAGCCGGAAAGGCGTGAGAACCAAGAGCTCTGAGAAGCCTGCCAGTGATGATCACAGCGTTCCCGTGGCCCGTGACGAAGTCAGAGAGAGTGAGTGAGGCCCTGCCGAGAGCCTGCCCGGGCCCCGGGAGGGCGGAGTCCCTCGGAGATGCTGCCAGCTTCAGATCCCCCTGGGGCCTCTCTGGCCTCACCTTCACCATATCGTTTGGGAGACAGACATTCAGAGCCGCTCTCCCTCCTGCAGTGCACAGTAACTCACAGCCACATTTCCCCCTTGGCACGACTGAAGTCGTTTGGGAATCTCTGGAGCCGTGGGCTGCCTTCCCCGCCCACCCCCTGCACCCCCTCCCACGGCAACTCACTTCCTTTCTGCTGCAGCCTCAGAGCTGCCCATGTATATTGCGTGTACATTTCTTATCTCCCCGCCAGACTCGGGCCTCTGGGGTCAGAGAGCAAGTCTTCTGTTTGCAAACCACGTGATGCTAGTCTTGGGGTCTCACTTGGTTGTAAAAATACTGGTCTTTTAATTAGTTACCGTAGGAGGGTCGAAGCCATTAGTTCTAGACTCCTGGGTCACCTGTGGCCCATTAGCGCTAGCTATTACCGGGATTGACTATGACCATTGTTACTCTTATTGTATCTCTATTTCTCTTTCTGACTCTATGCTCTGGTATCTAGGATTGCACTTTATTTGGTATCGAGGATTCTGCTCATATTAATACCAGCCATTTCTTAAATATTTCAGCCTTTAGTCGCTTAAGGCCAGGCCCTGGGCCTCATTGGCTACACCCAGTGCCTCTCTGTATGCAGTTTTGTGGTTACCATTATCCGTATTTTATGGATAAGAATGAGACTTGTAGTATGTGTCATTTGCTTGTGGTTATGCAGCCTATGAGTGGCAAAACGGACTTGAACCCACGATTTGGAGTCTAGACTTTCTGCTCAGCAGTGCAGCGGCTCAGATAAACACGGCGTTTCACAACTTTGCCTTTACGGAGGCAGGACCTGTTTTCAGCTGCTACCTGAGCCCTTCCCCGTGTAACAGAGTCGAGTGTCAGAAAGGGAGCTGCAGATTACCCGAGGCACGATGGAATGGTTCAGGGCTGTGTTTCTAACCAAAACCTGGCCATCTAAGAAATCATAGGTGTGACTAACAGTGCCTCCTAAGATTAAAATAGAAATTCAGCAACAGAAGTCTTCTGTAATCACTAACAAGTGAGAATTCCATCCTGTCTGCAAGCCAACACGCACGTACTGTGCCCATTGCCATCGGGAGGACCCGGCATATCGGGAGGGTGTGCTGAGGACACGTGATTCGGGGCGTGTCTCTGTGGTAGGGTCCCCTCCCTAAGAAGAGAGAAAAGCCTCAAGGCAACCTGGACACACGTCTGTGACAACATCCCTCAGGACCTTGTGACGTGAGACCACTTATTCAGACCGCATGTTTGTGTGTCGCTATAAATGGGAGACTAAGAAGTAAAAAATAATAGAAAAAACTATGCTATGTGGTGTTTAGGGCTCAGTTCTTTTCTTTTTAATTTAAAAAAGTTTTCTTTAATGTTTATTTTTGAGAGAGAGAGAGAAAGAGTTAGCATGAGCGGGGGAGGGACACAGAGAGAGGGAGACACAGAATCGGAAGGAGGCTCCAGGCTCCGAGCTGTCAGCACAGAGCCCGACGTGGAGCTCAAACCCACAAACCGTGAGATCATGACCTGAGCTGAAGTCGGACAGTTAACTGGCTGAGCCACCCAGGTGCCCCTGGGGCTCCGTTCTCTGTGTACCAACCCCACTGAGCGGCGCCGGCAGGTATAGAGTTGCTTCCTGGAAAGAGAAGCCTCAGGGTCACGACTCTGTGGGCCAATCCTGCTGCATCTCTGCTCGTGCTCACCAGTGGACCTGTGAGCTTCGGGACCTCAGTGATACGGGTGGTAATAGGATGCCCACCTCGGGCGGGCAGCGGGCGTGACCCTTGTCTGCGAGTCCCGGCAGGCCGATCAGCTGCCTTTTCTGGATCACAAGTGCCACAGGGCTAAGCGCCTTCCAGGCCTGGGCCCTCGCTTCCGTCACATCTGGGCCGCAGAGTCCTTTTATATTTTGTTAAGTCTTGACTATTTTAACCCTTAAAAAATATTTGTCTATATCTTTTTTTTTTTTTTTTGCTTCAGCACAAGAGTTGGTTCACATTATTTTAGTTATTCATTCCCAGAACTGGAAGTTATTAAAATCTGGGGAGGCATTTTCGGAAAGCGTTTTCAAGGCCCATTTCCTTACACACGTGTGAACATGCACGCGCACACACGCACTTGTGCGCTAGCCCACTGAGACTTGCGCCCCTGGCCTCGGCGTCAGAGCGCTGTCGGCGTGGGCTGGGGTCCCTGGTCCCCGAGACAGCTGGCATGGCTCTGAGGCACTGAGTGCGCTATACGTGACTTTGCTCGATGGGGTTCTTTACGCTGCCCTCTGATAAAACAAAATTGAGGAATCGGGGGTAACCCCGGAGGGCAGAGGAGCTGTGCATAGGGCCGTGATATGCAAATGCAGAGGGAGCGAGGAGGCCTGGCCATGGAGGTGGTGCATGGAGGCAGGTACCTCGGCAGTTAGGGACCCTGGCCTGGGGTCAGGCGGGAGCGCCCGGGGCAGGTGCTGGCGGAAGGTGGGGGGGGCTCAGATAAAGAGCTGGGCACTCTCAGAACCCTGCGCTCAGCCTCCGCTCTGGCTCCTTGGGCCGCCCAGGGGGGCTTTGCTGGACAGGTGGCAGAATGAAGGGTTTGGGTGACAGGTGGACAGATGTCACCTGCATTGTGTCCATGGTGACAGGTCATACCGATGTCACCTATGTCCTGTGCAATGTAGCGGATGGAACAGACGTCATCTATCGTGTGTGAGAGGAGGCAGATGGAGGAGGTGTTACCGCGTCATCTTCGGGGTGGTGGGTAGTCCTGAGGCTAACCCCGTCTAGTCACGTGAGCGCGTGGCCTTGAGGACTTGTGTAAGACACAGACTTCTCCCCTGGGGGACTCTGGCTTTGAGGACACGTGACTGAGGAGCTCTGTCAGCTTGGGCAGGTTTCCAGAACGCGCCTTAGATACGGTCCTGAAATAACTCATCAGTTGATTGCATTATTGGCCTAGTCCTTCACCTCTCCTTGTGTCCCCCCCCCCCGCCCCCCCACCGTGCCGTGTGACTGTTGAGTTCCCTGCACAACAGGGGGAGCCCTTGACTTTGGGCTGCTCTGTGTGCCTTGCTGGGTCCAATAGAATAAGGTGGAATGCCAAGGTGCCCGTTCTGAGCTGAGGCCTTGAGACAACTTACTTGTTTCTATTTGCTTCTCATTTCTCACCTCTGCCTCTTTTGTTTAAAAGTTCATTTATTTTGAGAGAGACAGAGATAGAGAGAGAGCACACAAGCAGGGGAGGGAAAGTCAAAGAGGGAGAGAGAGAGAGAGTCCCAAGCAGGCTTTGCACCATCAGTGCACAGCCCTCTGCAAGGTTCAACCGCACAAAGTGCGAGATCATGACCTGAGCTGAAATCGAAAGTCAGCAGATGCTTCACTGACTGAGCCACAGGCGCCCCCGCCTCCTCTGTCACCCCAGCCAGCCGGGGGTTTTTTCTCACGCATGTCATGCCGAAAACGCGGGTCATGTGTTTTCTCCAAAGGGAATTGGACAGGCGTCTAAGTTGGTAATTGAGACGGCATCTTCGGGTCAGGCTTTACCCTCACTGGCTATGTGACTCGGGGCACGTTCCTAACTTCCCTGTGACTCATGTCGTCCTCTGCGGAGTGGGGAGGACCTCCCTTTACGGGATTATGTGAAGATGAAATAGTGTCTGAAGGATGCCGCACACAGCGCACGGCAAGCTCTCAGCGAGCGTCAGCGATGGCTTTTGCATGCTGTCTGGGATTTGTTTTGCGTGCGCCTCGGTTGCAGTAGTTGGCAGATGTTATTAAAGGATCGGATTGTAAATATGTAGCCACATATTTACACATATTAGCCAAGAAGCAAAGTTGAGGATATTATGTACTTAAGTAACCATTTAAAACAGAACCATTAAAAACTACAAAACCGTTCTTATCTCTTGGGTCCTACAAACACAGGTGGTGGCCCGGATTTGGCCATCACACGGGCTGAGGCTTGCCAAGCCCCGCCTTCAGACTTCGGTTTTCTGGGGCAGCTCTTCTGTGAGGACATGAGTTTCAAGAGCTTGGGCGCCTGTGAATCTTTTCAGGATACACCCAGGGTTGGGTCCCTGCGCCGGAACTAGCATTCTGGGCTGTAGAACACGCATCCTGTGTGTGTTCACGTGGATTCTTTGTGATCCAGAACAGCCCAGCCAGAGCCTCCGTAGGAAGTGTTCTTTGATCTGTGGGAAAGGAACGTGACTTCCACCATCTTGGACGTAGGATGGTTTTCCCAAAGGGATGCACGTTGGTGAACGGGAGCTTCCTCCTGCCTGGGCTGGGGGGGATTTGAGGCCTTCACCAGGTTCCTTCTGTGGGGATTGACCTACTGTGTGTGTGTGTGTGTGTGTGAGAGAGAGAGAGAGAGAGGGAGGGAGAGGGAGAGAGAGAGAGAGATACATGAGAGTTTTTCACTGTTTCGGGCACAGTTTGGTTTTTCATCCAAGCCCTTGTTGTGAGCCTTTCCCATTGTTGCATGGCCAGACGGCCCCCTGGGGCTCAGCTTTGGTCTCCCCTAGACGCCCGGCATGGCTGTTGAGGGCGGGCGAGTGAGTCCCAGGCTCCCGATTCTGGAGGCGGTGAGGCTGACGTGGTCCTGGATGTGATGCACGGTCACTTCTGTATTTCAGGCCCCTTTGGAAGTGAGAGGGGAGGCAAGGGGCCAGGACTGGGATGGGCTCACACCCCTCTCCTACCTTGCTCGGGAAACCTGATGAATGTGGGCCCTGGGACACCAAGGGCTCCTCCACGCTTTGCGAGCTCCCCTACTTTCGACTCCATCTCAAACTTTCCTAGAACGTTATTTTTCAATCCCTGGGAGCACTTGGGTGGCTCAGTCGGTTAAGCGTCCAACTCTTGATTTCAGCTCAGATCCTGATCTCACAGTTCACGGGATTGAGCCCCACTTTGGGCTCTGGACTTGCAGAGCCTGCTTGGAATTCTCTCTCTCCCTCTCTCTCTCTGCCTCTCCCTTGCTTATGCTCTCTGTCTCTCAAAAATAAATAAATAAATAAATAAACTTTTAAAAAAGGTATTCTTTCATCTCTAAAGTGAAACATGTAAGGATTTCCTAGCCTTTCTTTGCAACATGAAGAGATTTATTTTGTTCTTCCAGTGGTTTTGTGGCCGGGCCTTCCTGGGTTGGATTTGGGTCCCTGGGCTCGCTGCGGCCCACGGCACACTGTAAGCTGGGTGTCTGTTGATGCCGTGTGGGCCGTGCGGTGAGCCTGGGGCCACAGGTGGCAGGAGCCTTGGCTGGGGACCAGAACCACCGTGGACTTGCCGGCAGAGAAATTCCTGCCAGACCAGGGGTTGGTGATGGAGCTCTGATGTGCTCGGGAACACCCATGGGCTCCGCTCATTTCTGTCACCCAGTCGACCCCAGATACGGTTCTGGGCCACCAAGGTCACTTCAGTCCATTTGCAGAGGAGACATTTGGTGTTGTCCGAGCCCCTGCCACGGAGGTCAGCACACGTGCTCCTCGTGGCTCCTGGGATTTTGCTCCTGTGACCTCTGCCGGTCTTCTTCCCATCCTCTCGATGCTTCTGTGATGAGACCCTCTTCTGTGATTCCACACCGCTGCTCCGGGGCGGGTTAGCCGAAAACCGACTTTACCACGTCACACCCTAAACCTTAAAAAAAGAAAGACATTTCATTCACTTAAAGTGGAAGTTGTTCTAGAATAATTTCTTTCTTGGCTTCTGAAACATACTGACCATGAAAGTAGTGGATGCACCTTGCAGAAAATTTGGAAGATACAGAAAAACAGAAAAGAGAGTAAAACAAATTCAGTCTTCTCTTCCAGAGAGGACCGCGGCCAGCATTTGGAACCTGTCTCTCCACTCTTCTCTCTCTCTCTCTGTGTGTGTGTGTGTGTGTGTGTGTGTGTGTGTGTGTGTTAATTTACAACACCTCCTTATATGTGAGGACAAGGGACCCTCTGTTTATACACTGCAGTGTAGTGTAGTTAAGAACTCAGAACCGTGCTGAGTGGAACTCAAGACCCAATCCTCCATTTACTAGCTGTGGGTCTTGGATGTGTTATTTAGCTTCTCTGTGCCTCACTTTTCTCAAATACAAAATAAGGGTAGTAATTGGACATCCCCATAGGATTGGGCTGAGTATTTAACAAGGTGACTTGAATAAAGCACTTCCAACAGAGGCTGACAGATGGGTTCCAGCAAACGAGCATCGGATCTGTCATTCACGTGGACCCTTGCCGCATTTTTTAAAGGCCTGGGTCAGTGCAGGAACATGGAATGATCTAGTCCTTGGAAGTTTGAAAGAACAAGATAGTGAATTCATTTGAACTAGCCATTTTCCATCCAAGAAGTTTTTTTGATAAATCTTCTTCCTTTCATGGCTATTGATCTATCAGATCTTCTGTCCTTTAGTAATTTTGATAAGGTTTATTTTGAAGACATCATCACTCTATTGATATATTTTCTTTTTGCAGTGTATGTAATTACGTTTTGTGAATTTGTCGGCTTATTTAATTTATTTTAGAGAAGTGTTAGATTTTAGATTTAGAAAAACGAAGGGAGTGTACGGGGAGTTCCTGTGTATCTCTGCGCCTCCTCTACTTTCCGGGATGATTAACATCCTGTGTTACTGTGATAGATGTGTTACAACTGAAGGAAATATCGATACGTTCTTATTAACTGAAGTCCACAGTTTACATGAAAGTTCATGGTTTTTGGTTTTTGTTGTACACTTTTTTTTTTTTAATTTTAATGTTTATTTATTATTGAGAGACAGAGAAAGACAGCATGAGCATGGGAGGGGCAAAGAGAGGGAGACACAGAATTGGAAGCGTGCTCCAGGCTCTGAGCTGTCAGCACAGAGCCCGATGCGGGGCCTGAACTCACAGACCGTGAGATCACGACCTGAGCCCAACTCGGATGCTTAACCGACTGAGCCCCCCAGGCGCCCCCTCTGGGTTTTGACAAATGTATAATGACCCGCAGCTACCATTGGAGTACCAAACAGAACGGTTTCACTGCCCCCCAAATACCTGGGGCTTCAGCTATGTATCCTCTCTCCCTCCCCTGAACCCCCGGCAACCACTGATCTTTTGGCTGTCTTCAGAGTTTTACCTTTTCCACAGTGTCACATGGTTGGAATCCTGTAGCACGTAGCTTTCTCATTTCTTTCACTTAGTAATATGCATTTAAAGTTCCTCCGTGTCTTTTCAAGGCTTGATAGCTCATTTCTTTTTATCACTGAATAATATCCCTTGTCTGGCTGTACTACACATGACGTACGCATCCATTGAAGGGCATTTGGTTGCTTCCAAGTTTCGGCAATTATGAATAAAGCTGATATAAATATTCATGGGCAGGTTTTTGTGTGGCCATGTTTTCAACTCATTTGGGCAAATCCCAGGGAACACAATTACTGGATCATATGGTTGGAGTATTTTAAGTTTTATAAGGAATTTTGTCTCATTTATAGTAACCCCCCCCCCCACGAAAAAATTACTTTGTTCTGTTTTTTGTCCTTTCAATATACATTCTGAAATATTAAAAAAAATTTTAATGTTTATTTATTTTTGGGAGAGAGTGAGAGAAAGAGCATGAGAAGGGAAGGGGCAGAGAGAGAGGGAGACACAGAATCAGAAGTAGGTTCCAGGCTTTGAGCTGTCAGCACTGAGCCCCACGAGGGGCTGGAACCAGGAGCCATAAGATCATGACCTGAGCTGAAGTTGGGTGTTTAAGAGACTGAGCCACCCAGGAGCCCCTAACTGTCTTTTTTTTTAAGTTTATTTATTTATTTTTGAGAGCGAGAGAGGGGGATGGAGAGAGAGAATCCTAAGCAGGTTCTGCAGGGTAAGCCCAGAGCCTGATGCGGGGCTCAATCCCATGAAACGTGAGTTCAGGACCTGAGCTGAAATCAAGAGTCAGATGCTTAACTGACTGAGCCACCCAGGCACCCCGGCATTTTGAAATCTTTACAAATTTGTTACCACATCACTGATGTGATTTTCTGCAGTCATATTTTCACTCTTAACTGCTTCATGTAGGATATTTCCTACTTTTATTTTGAAATAAAGCAGACATGCAGAAAAACTACATAAAATATGTATGGTTTTTTAACAACTGTTTGTTGAGCTAATCCCTGTGGAACCGTCATCTGAGTCGAGAAGTATTGTCAATCTTCCCTATCATATCTCTATCCCTTCCACTGTCGAGGTGACCTCTGTTCCAATTTTAACAGATTTCTTCATTATTTTACCGCTTATGTTTGTATCTCTCAATAAGTTAGATTGGCCTAATTTTGAAGTTTATATAAGTGTATATAAAGACTGTGTGTACTCAGGCATACCTATCTTGGAGTTTTTATCAACATTATGTATTTGTTTAGTTCATTCATTCTCATCACGATACAGGATTCCGTCCTAGAACTACACGGCCATCTTTTATCCCATTTTAGTGCTGAGGGATATTTAAGTCATTTCCAGTTTCTGAATTTTATGAAAAGGGCCGCCATGAAGACTCTTGACACACATCCTAATACCATGGGCATGAGTTTCTCCAAGTTTATATACATTTTGATGTGGAATTGCTGCGTGAGGCTTCACTGCTGAACACATGCTCACTTAGTCCTCTCCGAGGGTCATTCCATTCTGACTTCCTGTCAACATTGTGTAAGCTCCCGGCTTCATGGTCTGAATAACTGTTGTATGATCAGACTTTAATATTTTGCCAATCTGTGGGGTGTATAATGACTCATTGTGATATCATTTAATTTCCTGATTATTAATGAGGTTCGGCATCTTCTCATATTTTATTTGTCATTTGGATCACTTTTGGTAACATTTCTGTTCAATTTTTTTCTTATAAATTTTTCCACTCTGAGTTTGGATTTTATGGTGTTGGTAGTAAATGCATTCTCTGTCTGTGGCTTGCTTTTCATTCGTGTGGGTCGTAATGAACAAAAGTTCTTAATTGTAATGTAGTCAGATTTATTGATATTTTCTCTTTGATTGCTACTCTTTGTGACTTGTTTTAGAAAACTCTTCTTACTCCAAAGGCATAAAGATGTTTTATACTAATCTTCTAACACTTCCTTTTTCCTTTTTTATTTTGCACAGTTAGGTCTTCAGACACCTGGAATGGATTTTATTTATGATACGAAGTTAGAATTCAATTTTATTTTTTTCCTTGAAGTACCCAAGTGGAATGATAATTGTTTGCCTGCTGTTTTGCAGTATCTGTTGGGGATTTAGAGTCTGTATATGGGGGCGCCTGGGGGGCTCAGTCAGTTGTGCCTGGCTTCGGCTCAGGTCATGATCTCACAGTTCGTGGGTTCGAGCCCCACATCGGGCTCTATGCTGACAACTAGCTTAGAGCCTGGAGCCTGTTTCAGATTCTGTGTCTCCCTCTCTCTTTGACTCTCCCCTGCTTGCTGTGTCTCTCTCTGTCTCTCAAAAATAAATAAAACACATTTAAAAAAAAAGAATCTATTAGAGTCTGTATATGTATGGCTTTGTTTTCAGAGTTGCTGTTCTTTATCATTAATTCATTTTTCTTCCCATACATGAAATACCTTACTCTCTTAACTACCGTAGCTTTATAACAAGTCTTGTACCCAGTACAGCAAGCACTTAGTTCTCCTCCAGAAGTCCTGGTTATTCTTGACCATTGTGTCCACATGTGTGTGTGCACGTATTTACACCACCCAGTCAGGTTCTTCAAATACCTTTCTGAAAACTTTAGGGATTTTGATGACAGTTGCATTGATGTCATAAATCAATTTGGGGAGAATTAACATATTTACAACATTATATCTTATTATCCATGAACATGGTATATCTCCCCACTTGTTAGATCTTTTTAAATATTTTTCAATAAACAGATCTTGTCCATCTCTAATAGATTTAGTCTTAGGTATTTGCTATTTTGCAATGCTTTTAATTTCAGTTTTCTCTTTATTGCCAGTACACTGGAGGACCATAGGTGTTTTCTAGGCTGATTTATATCCAGCAACGTTACTAATGTATACATTCACTTGGGTTTGGACACAAAATCATAATATATGCTAAATAATGACAAATTTGTTTTTTCTTTCTATTTCTTCCACTTTTTGTTTATTTATTTTTTACTTCATTGGCAAAGATGCCCATTTAAAAATAATTGATCTTTCCATGTAGGTTTTAATTTTGCCTTTGGATTTCTAGTTTTCTTGATATTTGGCCTGAATTTAAATATTTTTTCTATACTTAGGATAAATAATTTCTGGACAGTATTTTCCTGGTTATTCCATGAAACCACTTTAAGAGGTGCATTATTTCTCAGACTCTTTGGGGGATATGTTTCATGCTCTGTTTAGTGGAATTTTGACCTTCACAGACTCCCTATCAGTATTTATTCTTTACTCATCTTTTAATGAGGCAAAAAGCATCCAGATTTCCTCCACTGGGGGCAGTTGCAGCCCTTTCTCAGGTCTGTAGATGTTGACCAGAGCAGCATGCAGCCCCCAGTACAATTTCCAGTTCCAAGCAAATCTTCACCTTCTACATAATCTTGCTTCCCCGAGGTGCTGACTCTTCCTGGCCGCAGTTCTTAGATACTCCGGTCCAATGGGACACATGGGAGGACTGTCATGACCTTCCTGTGCTGTCATCAGTGTGCTTGCCTTTGGGCCACACGGTCATTCTGTGTGACAGCTGTCCCTCCTTCGTGTCCTGCTGTTTTCTGGAAGTTTCCGAACCGAACAGTGTGGAAACTTGATGGGAGTTGGGGAGGAGAGGTGAGCACCTGGCCGCCTCCGCTGCATCTGAGCTTTAGAGGTGGTGTCCAGTTTTCTAGTTGCTGCAGACCCTGAACTTCAAAACAGAGGCATGCAAGAGGGATGAAGGCTTTCCTGCCCCTTCTCTGGTTGTCTCCATTTTCCCCCCAGCTTGTCTCCATCTGACTCAGCCTTGGGGAATATTCATGCACATCTGGCACTCGGTTGAGGCATTGTTGAGCATTTTTCCTTTTGACAGCCTTTGTAGGTTTTTAGGACGTGTTTGGGAGAGGTTGCAGAAATTTAAAGGAGAATTCCCTGAAGTTTGTGATGCTTCTGTACAACTGGTCAGTTTATGATATGTCAAGTTTACCCTGAATGCATCGTGAGAAAGTCTTTTTAAAGGGATCTTTAAAAAAACCCTTTATTTTGAAATAATTATAGATCCACAGGAGTTGCAAACAAATGGGTCCTGTGCACCCTTCACTCTGCCTCCTCCAGTGCTGACATTTTGCGTAACCGTGGTACAATAACAACATTTATAGAGTGTATTCAGATTCTACCCATTGTATGTTATACATGTGTGCGCACATGGTCCTGTGTCCTTGTATCGCACCTGCCGTTTCATGGAAATACCACCAGCAGAGGGATCCTGGCTGTTCCTTCACGGTGGGGCCTCCTGTGACGTCTCTTCATAGCCACACCCCCCGCACAGGTAACTCCTGGCGACCTCTGAGCTGCTCTCCATCTCTACAGTTTTGTGCTTTCAAGAATGGTAGATGGATTTAGCATATGGTATGTAACATTTGAGACTGACTTATTTCACTCAGCATAATTCTCTTTTCCTCTTTCTGAATTGGACAAATAGACTTGGTTGGTATTGATATGATGTCACTGTCACGAAAAACCAAGTCTTCTTCTTCTCCACCTCCACCTCCTCCTCCTTCACCTCTACTTCCTCCTCCTCCTTCTCCTCCTTCTCCTCCTCCTCCCTGAGGTATAATACACATGCAGTAAAGTCTAGAAATCATAAGAGCATAACACATTGGATTGTCCCACGCACTACTCGCATATAATGTCAGTGCACTGTTGTAACCATCATTTAGATCAGAAACAGATGATCAGACTAATGAGGCCTCTCTCCCACCCCAGTTAGTCACTAGCCCTGTTCTCTCTTGAGAACCACTCTCAGATATCCCTCTTGCCTGCTTTTGAACTTAATACTCATGGAATCATCTACTGTGTCTGATTTCTGTCACTTAATATGAGATTCCTCCATGTGTTGTGTATACTTATGGTTCATGTGTTTTCGTTGATTTGTGGCGTGGCTATACCAGATCTATGTATTCATCCTCAAAGTAACGGACACCTGGGTTGTTTTGTTTTTGCCTATCACACATAGTGCTTCCGGGATCCTTCCTGCATAAAAGTCTTCTGGAGTATGTGTGAGCACATGTAAAAAAAAATTTTTTTTAATGTTTATTTTTGAGAGAGAGAGAGAGAGACAGAGTGCAAACAAGGGAGGGGGCAGAAAGAGAGGGAGACACAGAATCTGAAGCAGGCTCCAGGCTCTGAACTGTTAGCACAGAGCCTGACACGGGGCTCGAACCCATGAACCGTGAGATCATGACCTGAGCTGAAGTCAGACGCTTAACTGACTGAGCCATCCAGGTGCCCCTGTGTAAGCACACTTCTGTTGGGTGCATCACTGGGGTAAGATTGCTGGGTCACAGGGCCTAGGTATTTATATCTTCAGTAAATTCTTCTAGAGGGTTTTCCGGATTTGTTTTGCCTGTCCACACTTCTCTACCAGCATTGTTGCTTTGCCTCCCTGCAGCATCTGATATGTGTCTTTTTGATTGTATCCATACGGGTGTGTGTGCTCCAGCATCTCGCAGTGGCCTTCCCTGGCGTTTTCCTGAAGACAGATGACTTAAGCTCATTCACTGTCAGAGTGCCTTCTTTGGGAATGCCTGCTCACTTCTTTTGTTCACTGTTTTCTCACTGATTTATAAGATGGTTTATTGTACGTTTGCCTTTCTTAAAATACTGTGGATAGGAGTCCTTTGTCAGATGTATGCACAGTAATGTATCGTCACACTTCTTATCTTACCTCTGCACATGAGTAATGCTATCTTTTTTTAATTCTTAATTTTTTAATTTTTATTTTTTAATGTTTATTTATTTTTGAGAGAGAGAGAGAGGGAGAGAGGGAGAGAGCGCCCAAGCAGGGGAAGGGTAGGGAGAGAGGGAGACACAGAATCCGAAGCAGCTTTCAGGCTCTGAGCTGTCAGCACAGAGCCCAACATGGGGCTCGAACGCACGAGCTATGAGATCATGACCTGAGCCAAAATCAAGAGTGAGACGTATAGCTGAGCTACCCAGGCACCCCAACACTATCTTTTGAATAACAGGTGTTCTTGGGGCACCGGGTGGCTTGGTCGGTTAAGAGTCCAGCTTCATCTCAGGTCACGATCTCTCGGTTCGTGGGTTCGAGCCCTGTGTCAGACTCTGTGCTGACAGCTAGCTCAGAGCCTGGAGCCTGCTTCAGATTCTGTATCTCCCTCTCTCTCTGACCTTCCCCTGCTTGCACTGTTTCTGTCTCTCAAAAATAAATAAAAAACATAAAAATATTTTTTGGAATAACAGGTGTTCTTAAATTTAATATAGAATAATTATCAGTATTTTCCTTTAGTGCTCTTTTTGCATGTTTAATTTTTTTTCTTTGCCTACTGCAAGATCATGAAGCTATTTTCCTGTGTTGCCTTCTAGAATGGGGCTTCCTTTTACATCGTCTTATTTCCATTAAAATTCTTGATTTAAATAAGAATATGAATAGTGCAGGTGCTACATGGATATGGAAAAATCCATGAAGCTAATAAGCAGGTGATCAAAGTTTGAGAAGTGAGTGCTATTTTGAAACAATCATCCCTCCTTCTTCAGCTTTATAAGCAACATATAAAGAACAAAATACTAGTTTTCCGCGGTGGTGCAGGCATAATGATGGTCAGTTCTGTTGGGTCCTAATATACGTCATTCATTTACTTGTGAAATATTGATCGGGCTTTGGGGATTCAAGGATGGAAACTCTTAGTTGCTGCCCTGTGATGTAAACGGGGCTTTGTCCCTTTGTTAGGCTGGGGGTAGGGGGGCTAGGGTGAGGGTTGAGTGTCAGGGAGGAAGCCTTGGAGAATTTTCCAGCGAGACAGCCACTGATCAGCCATCAGGGGGCAGCAGTCAGAGCCTCTGTGGTGCGGGTGCTTGGGGCAGGGTCTGGGCATGAGACTTCAGCCTGAGGTCCATATGGCTCCCGGAGGGTTTCCTGATCCACGGGACCTGCATGATCAGAGCTCTGAGCTTGTGTAGCTTGAAGGGAAGAGACACCAGCCAGGTTCTGCGGGGCTCAGAAGATCCCCCGAGACTTTAGAGACCAGGGCCCCTCTGCATGCCCGTCCCGCTGAATCTCTGGGGAGGACTCTGGGCATCCGTGTTTGCAGATCTCCCCGGGAGATTCTGATTCTGATGTCGGTCAGGGTGGGAACAGTGCGGGAAGCAGTCCTGTGATGAGGGGGTGCTTTCCAAGGTGGCTGGATAAGACGGAGGTTAACTCCTTCCCCAAAGACCCTGAGCCTGGGGTGCCCCTCTGGGAAGCCGGTGGTATCTGAGACCGGCAACGAGCGCTGCCCACGTGTCCTGCAGAGTGGCAGGAAGCTGCCCCCACGCTCATTGGTCAAAGAGAATGTCAGGTTCAGAAAGGTGAAGGATGGAATGTCCTAAGTCAGAGCTGTCTGATTGATGGTGACAGGGCGGCTGTGTGCCTGTTCTCGCAGGATTCTCGAGGTCGTGGAGGATACTTGGCTCTGCTTCCAGCAGACGGCCACAGCCGGCCCCATGGCCTGGGACACTGAGCTCCCTCGGGCCATCTGGTGATGCCCGACTCAGCCCCACTGCCTTTCTCCAATGTGACCCCAAACACCACCGCAAAACTTGCATTTTCAAGTCAGGTGGTGGTGGTTTACGACCGTGCCTGGGTTTTTGTGCTCATACCTCATGTTCACATTTTAACTTGGGCCCTTTGCTGTTTAACTCTGTTTACAACTCCTTTAGTCTTAGGGGCGCCTGGGTGGCTCAGTCAGTTGAGTGTCTGACATTGGCTCAGGCCATCATCTCACGGTTCATGAGTTTGAGCTCCACATCGGGCTCTTTGCTGACAATGTGGAACCTGCTTGGGATTCTCTCTCTCCCTCTCTCAGCCCCTCCCCTGCTCCCACATGTGTACATACTCTCTTTCTCTCTCAAAATAATAAACATTAAAAAAAAAAAGAATAACAGAGCCATCTGGGTGGCTCAGTCAGTTAGGCATCTGACTTCGACTCAGGTCATGATCTCACGGTTCATGGGTTCAAGCCCTGCATCGGGCTCTGTGCTGGCAGATTGGAGCCTGGAGCCTGCTTCAGATTCTCTGTCTTCCTCTCTCTGGAGCTCCTCACCCTCTTGCGTGCTCGCTCTCTCTCTCTCAAAAATAAATAAACATTAAAAATTAAAACAATAGACTCCTTCAGGCTTAGTTTGTGTGCATGTAGAATGGGGACAGTGACGCACTTCTCTTCTGGTGCTTAACAGCGATTAAATCACCAGATGTCTTCAGAGCGTCTGGCTCATGGTGGTGCTTTTGCACGTTTGCCCCATTGCTCCCCAAATCATTTCTCTTTTAAAATAATTTTCATGACTAGTCTGCCGCGACCACTTTGCCCCAGAGGGGTCGGGGCTTTGGGGGTGGGGTGTTGGGACTGGTACTCCAGACTCAGAGTCCTAACACACATCTTCTGTTCTGACCTCGCTTGGCAACTCTGGGCCACGGAAGCCCCCACCGGACGCCTGTGCATCGTACATGGGGCTCACAGCCGTTCTGTGAAGTGGCTGCAACTGGAAAATTTGTCTGGAAAATGGAGCAGATGCAATGAAGCGTGTGTGTATGTGTGTGTGCTTGTCCGAGGGGGGAGGTAGAGGGAGGCAGACGATCCCACTGCGCCCCCTGCTTACAGACAGAGCGCCGGCCTGGTGGACCGTGCCTGCTCAGCACAGGGTGCTCTCACGGAGTCACGCTGCCTTTAGGAGCAAGTGGAGTCATCTTCGATGACTGTCACCCTCTTCCCTCTGGGTTATGACACATCTCTTGTCTCTAATTAATATCTCCCTGAGGTTTCCTTTTCACACTCGTCTTCATGTTCTTCCCCCCCACCCACAACATGCTTCGGAGGGTTCGTCTTTTTCTTAGAAAAAACAAAAGCTTGGCTTGACGACCAAGGATTTTTTGTTGGTCTGTTTTGTAGGAGGAGCAGGGAGCAGTGCCGTGGGGGCTCTGTGGCTGTCACCGCCCTGGGGCCTCAGCGCAGCCTGGCTGGGGCTGGGCAGGGGGGTGGGCAGGCTGGCTGAGGGTCACTGCCGATTCCCAGCGCTCTGTAAACCTGGGAGCCGTCTCCTGAGTCGACATTACAGTCTTGGTTGAAATGCAAGCTTATCAGAGTCCCTGCTTCTGGTCTTTTTACTTCCCGGTTGTGGGTATTTGCATCGAGCTCCGAAGCACTTGTTTCCTCTCTGTTTTGCTCACTCACTGGGGCGGCATTCCTGTCCTCTGCTGACTGGTAGTGGCTTCTGGATTCAAATTTGTTTTTCCTGAGCCCTGGGATGTACAGGCTGCCAATGAGCAGTCTCCTATTGGACTGATTACCACCGTCTTGATAACCCCCAGTAGTCACAGACAAGCCAGCGACTGCTGTTGGGCTGGGACTGATGGCTCCTTTCTCCCCCTCTGCCCTCCTAGAATTCTGTTACTGTTTTTTTGTTTGTTTGTTTTTTAATGTATGTTTATTTGTTTTGAGTGAGAGAGAGCACACATATGTGAGTGGGGGGAGGGACAGAGAGAGATTCCCAAGTAGGCTTTTTGCTATCAAGGGTGAGCCTGACATGGGGTTTGATCCCACGAACTGTGAGATCATGACCTGAGCCTAAATCAAAAGTCTGATGCTTAACCAACTGAGCCACCCAGGTGCCTCTAGAATTGGGGTTTTTGGAGAGATGGAGGCTAATTCATTCCGTGGATTTTGCTCAGCTGCTTTCTGCCCTGCAGCTATGTTAGCAGCAGTCTTCTGTTGCGTCCCAAACCAGGGAGCAGCTGAGAGACTGAAGTTTTTGGATGTCCCCTCAAGTAGTAGGGAGCCACCTTGAGCGGTGGCCTGAGGTCATCCGGCCTGGTGGCCAGATGTGGTCAGCCTGCCATTTCCTGCTCCTTTTCTTTGTTTTGCTCTCAGGTCTTTGATAGCTCAGGGTGCTGCTGGAGGGGGGGTGGTCCCTGCACCCCTCTGTAGGCCTCTGCACACTTGGGGACCTCAGTGCTCCAGCCTGGGGCACACCGTGGCCTGGGGGGGATCTCAGGCCTCCAGCTATTGTATATGTTCTTGATTTCCTCTCCACACTGTTCTCTGGAGTGGTTGAACGCCCTTTGCAGTGATTTCTAAGTTCTCCTCTGCAGTTTGCTTCCCAACATAGTAGTGTTCCGTTTCGCAGGTGAACCCAGGGGGGAAGAGCGCCTCCTTTTGCTCACTGTGGACACGCAGCAGACCTGCCAAAAGTCTTGGGCATGATGTCCCCAGGGTAGAAAGGAGAGGAGAAAAATGAATCAGGTGGAAATACACGGAAATTCATCAGAGTCAAGGATTTAATGTGGACATTGCGCTCTTCTGCATTTTGAATGAATTGAGAATCTCTAAATCAGAAGATAATTGCCTGCCCTTTATTTCCCCATCCTTTGGTAGAAGGAAACCCTTCATTTTTCTAAACGTTTCTTATGGTGTCAGACTTTCAGTGTATACCGTAAAGATAGGCCGAGGAACTTCTTGTCCAGAAGAGCATGATTTTTGCCCTGGGATTTTTGCCTCGCTGATCCTTGCATGAAGGGATGTGGGATCGAGCGTTTGTGCCAAACTACTTTACATTTACGCTTTCTATTAATTACGACAAGTTTGAAATGTGATGTGGGGAAGGCGGGACTCCCAGCTGGCGTAGCACGTGGGCGCCGCAGAGCCCAGCAGGTGCCAGCATTGTGGTGCGTGGCTCGGTTCCCAGAACTATTAACGCACCGTTGGGACGCGGTAAATGTGCGTTGAGCTGAATTGCATTGATGGTCCTGGGAATCTAGCGAAAGCCGATGGAAAACAGGCATGTGGCAGCAGGAAAGGAGCGGAGGTCCTCAGAGGAGGAGAGAGAGTGGTGGTGGAAGAGAGTGTGTCCTCAAGGGTGAGGACCTCACCAGTGCTGTGTCTCCAGGACTCCATGCAGGACGAGAAGGTCACTAGAGCCTGGGAGAGCCTCTGTAGCAGGGGACCGGGGAGGACACTTGGGACATTTCGGTGATGATATTCACAGCCACCACGGACCAGAGCCACTGGGGTTTCTCCTGCCAAGCAGCCTCACACATGGAAGGTTGTGGAACAGTCTGATCTCCAGTCACACTCATGGGAGGGGGGTCCTGGCTTGAAACCTTGTTGGACGTGTGACTTGACTCCTGCTGGCGTAGATGGCATCTGCCATCACGTGGGTGCAGCCACAGTGCCCAGGCAGGTTGTTAGGGGGAGGAGGAAGGAAGGCTCCAGGAGTTGGAGGCTTGCAAGCCTCAGCTGAAGGAGAGGAAAAGGCTCCTCAAACAGGGAAGAAGGAAGGGAAGTAACAGGGAAATGTCACTGCTGTGGCCTGAATGTCTGTGTCCTCTCCCCCCGCCCCCCTGCCAAATTCATGTTGAAGTCCTAACCCGGGGTGATGCTGGGAGGAGGCAGGGGCTTTGGGAGGTACTTACGTCCGGAGGGTGGAGCCCCCACGAGTGGGACTCGTGCCCTCGTACAAGAGGCCCCAGGGCTCCCTGGGGCCTCTTCTGCCAGGTGAGGATCTGGTGACAAGCGGCGGCTGTGACCCAGGCAGGGGTCCCTCAGCACAGGGCATCTGTGCTCATGCCTTAACCTTGGGCTTCCAGGCCTCCAGGCACGTGACCCATAAACTTCCGTTCATGCCATGGGTCCAGGGATTTTGTTACAGCAGTCTAGCCGGCTAAGACAGTCCCACTCTGGGAGCCCAGGGGCTCAGTTTGTTGAGCAGCCGACTTCAGCTCAGGTCATGATCTCACAGTCCGTGGGTTCGAGCCCTGCATCGGGCTCTGTGCTGACAGCCAAGAAAGAACCTGGAGCCTGCTTCAGATTCTGTGTCTCCGTCTCTCTCTGCCCCTCCCCTGCTCATGCTCTATCTCTCTCCCAAAATAAAATAAAGACATAAAAAAAAAAAGTCACGTTATGAAAACCACGGTGGGGGGGGTAGGTAGCCAAGACAGAGCAGACTCACATCCGCTCCTGAGGTCCCCGAATGAGGAGAGCCACAGAGCCTGGGGTCAGAAGCCAGGGTGCAGAGTGCAAATCAAGAGAGGGATGGGTGGAGAGGAAGCGGACCGGGGGCTGGGCAGTGAGGGCAGGTGGCCGGAGAGCCCGTCACACCACACTGCGCAGGACTGCGTAGGGCGGGACTTGCCTGCAGGCCCATACCTGGAGCTCGGCACATGGGTCCCATGTGCGTGCCCCCCCCCTGCAGACAGCACCTGACTTCAGCGGGCAGACTGTGACGTGGCGGGCCAGGCCCTCTCTGGGACGAGTGACGTGAGGTTTGGTGCAGACCCTCAGGGTGTCGTGAGGCTGGAACTGCTCTCGGATCCGTCCGATCCGCTGGCAGCACACAACTTGTGGTTTCTGCTGCCTGAGTGAGGAGGGCATGTGTGGCTTCACCCTGCACCTGTCCCATGTCCCTGCCACGGTCATCCTGGAAGCCTTCTGCCAGTCGTCCAGCGCTCCCCATTCCTGCTGAGGCTAACCATCTTTTGGTTTCTTTCCTTTTCTTAAAAATTTTTTTAATGTTTTTTATTTATTTTTGGGAGACAGAGACAGTGCCAGCAGGGGAGGGTCAGAGAAGGAGGGAGACACAGAATCTGAAGCAGGCTCCAGACTCTGAGCTGTCAGCACAGAACCTGACGTGGGGCTCGAACCCAAGAACCATGAGATCATGACCTGAGCCGAAGCCGGACGCTTAACCAACTGAGCCACCCAGGCGCCCCCCGTCCTTGATTTCTAACAGCCAGAGATGCCTCGGTGACCTCTGTGCACCAGTGACTTTGCCGCCGCGGCACAATGGCGGACCTAACCTCAGTGTGGACCCATCTCAAGTGTCTTTCCTCGTGGCCTCCAAACGAATGAAGTTCTCTGAGGACAGTGTCTTCTAATAAGGAAAATCTGTGCTTATTAGGGTTCAGGGAAGGCCGTGTTTGCGTTTGCAGGCTGAGCGTGTGTGTGTGTGTGTGTGTCTGGGCTCCTCACCAAAACCGTCATCGGCTCTCCTGTGCTCCAAATGAGTGGCCTACGCTGTCGCGTCATCTCCAGAGCAGGCAAGCGTGCACGTTCGTCTGATGTGGCAGGGGACAAGGGACAGCGGTGCCGGCTGCGTGGGACTCACGCTTGCCTCGCGTACGTGATGGTCGGGCCCTGGAGAGGACAGGCGTTCAGCTCTTGAGTTGTTAGACGTGTGATCCGTAGACGCCCCACTTACGGGCATTCCCTTTCCAGCCCTTGTGTGAGCCCGTGAGACGGAGGCAGGGCTTTCGCTTAGCAGTTCAAGAGTGATTTTGATGAATATGCTATTTTATTCCTGTAGTTCCTTTTTGAATTAAGATATTCGTGTGCATAGGAGACATCTCTTTTCCTTGGAAGAGATGCCCTGGAGAGTGATTGTTGTTCCTTTGTCTATGGGTTTGTGTCCTCCCTCTGCCCCTTTGTCTGTCTAAATGCTGGGAATGGAAGGCGTTAGCTTCATGAAGTACCTTGAATTCACCGCCCGCTGTGTTTCCTTTTTGTTTTTTAATGTTTATTTATTTTTGAGAGACAGAGACAGCGTGAACAGGGGAGGGTCAGAGAGAGAGGGAGATACAGAATCTGAAGCAGGCTCCAGGCTCTGAGCTAGCTGTGAGCACAGAGCCTGATGCGGGGCTTGAACCCACAAACTGTGAGATCATGACCTGAGCCCCCCAGGTGCCCCTCCTGCTGTGTTTTCTGCTAAGGACGAGGGATGGGGGATGCAAATATGTTTGAAATGGCCCCAGAAGACGTGCATTTACCTGGCAGCAAATTTTTTCTGTATTTCTGATGCTTGCTTATGTGGGAACGCTGGGCTTCTGCACGGGGCCCCAGGACACGGAAGGACAGACCGGTGCCCTGTTCCCTGTCAGGGTCGGAAGCCAAAGTGGGCATACCTGGCAGAATCGAGATGCAGAGGCCATTTCTGGGACATGGGGAGTTGTTCTGCGGAGCCATCGGCTGGCCAGTTTGGTGTCAGGGCTCACGGGATGTGGGTTGTTCCTGAGGATGCTGATGTGCCTGAAGCCAGGTGGGCTGGGACTCAGTGACAAGGGGGAGAGGGGACAGTGGTGGAATCTCCAGTTCAGGGAGCCTCCACGCCCAGGGTCAGGGCAGGGGCTGAGTGGTGGATTGAAGGACGTTCTGGAATCCAAGCTCACAGAGCAGATGGGAAGTGATCCTGACCTTCAGTCCTGCCCCTGAGTCAGGAGCAGGACTTTAGGTGTATCCCAGTGATTGCCGGGGTCTGAGACACAGGAGGGATATGGCCCAGAGAGGCGAGCAGCAGAGAGGGAAGGCGCCACCCATCCTGAGCCCACAGCGGGACGGGGTGGGAGTGGGGGCCGGGGCTCCTGCTGTCTTGCTCCCTGGGCCGAGGCGCTGGGGTGCGGAGGGGCAGGCGTGACTGCCACCGTGTTAGCATAGGCAGGTTCTGTGACTTGGCGTGGCTGGTGGAGGCGGGCAGCAAGGAGCTCTGAGCGTATGTAAGAAACCTTCGCTCAGTCATCAGACACTTGGTCAATTTCCTGTGAGCATGATGGAGAATTTCGTGTTTGACACTGGAACCAAGGAAAAGCCACCCATGTGGGTCAGACCCCTGTGTCTTCCAGGCATGGAAAGTGCCCAGGGCAAACCCTAGCGGGGGAAGAGCATTCTGATAACTAGAGTGCCCTTTATGAGGTCAGCCTGGACTGGTGAGGGACGCTTGCTGCATGGACCCCCCTGGCCGCGCGCCCTGCCCTTGCTGCACGCCTTCCCCGTTCATTCTGTAGTCCCCACTGGCTACCCGCCCTCTGCCCCGGCACACTGCATGGTTTCTGCCCTCAGGGCCCCCCACTTTGGCCACACCCAGCTGGAGCACTATTGCCTGTGGTGCCACCTGGAGCCTCCTGGTCCTCCTGCGGTGTCTGATGCGGGCGCGTGGCAGCGTCACTGTCAACCCCTCCTAGTGCTCCTCGCCATGCTGGGCACCAGCTCCTCTGCCCCCAGCACAGACTGATGCTTACATACCGATCAGAGCAGCCCCTGGCATTTGTGGGCAGGGCCAGCAAGCAGCGTGGCAGCGTGTGACAGCCCGGAGCTGAGAATCTGGGCGCCAGGTCCCAAGTCCAGCCCTGCTGCTGGCGCAGACGCCTTGGCTGGCTCACCTGGAGTCTCGGGGCCTCAGCTTCCTCTCTGAGCCCTCAAGGGCAGGACTTGATGGTGTCTCAGGGCCTGGTGGGTCTGAGTCCCTCCTGCAGCAGATAGCAGATGTCAGGCAGACTTACATGCCCAGTGGCCCAGAGACCCCCCTCCAGCATCCTGACACCAGAGGGCCTTTTTCCTGTGGGCATCTGTCATGGATGGACAGACACCCCCACATCCTCAGGTGCCCGGGGGTCCCTGGGGGTACACCCATCTCAGCAGTGACCCACACAGCTATTTAAATATGCCTCTTACCTTCGGGATTTCTCGTACTAGTAGAAACAGATTTGGCTTCTCCTCCAAAGTTCTTGTTTGCTTTCTCCAGGGTCAGATTTGAGGATGCAGATAGAATATCATGGAGACTCTGGTCCCAAGGCACGGTGGGTGGTGAGGAGGGCAGTTGGGGAGTCAGGACGCCTGGGATCCGGCCCCAGCGTTGCTGTTAAAGCCGTCCCCTCAGGGATGATGGCCTGGACAGGGAGGATCACCAAGGGTCTGCCCAAGTGCCAGCATCTTATCCCAGGGGCAGCCTGGACCAAGCTGTGTTTGCAAGCTGTTCTCAAAACGATTAGTCTTGCCAAGAACAGAGAACGGTAGATTTGTTTCTATTTATGTTGCCTTGTCATTAGCATGCACGATACAAAGGCCAGAGTTGCTGAAGCAAAATCAACAAGTTCTGATTAATTTGCAGAGCTCAACCACGGGGTTGCTCTGAAATTTCTAAGCCATAGAGCTCCCTGGCTGAGTCGCATTGTGGAAGGATCCTTAATTGGAAACAGCCTCAGATGGTAGCATGGACAGCGGCAGAGAGAAGGGCTAACAGAACACAAACAGCTGGAAAGGAAGTGCCGACAAGAAAGGCAGTTGGCGTACAGTTGACGGCTGAGTCCATAGTGTCTGTCTGGAATCACTGGACATGGTGGGGGTGGGGTGGGGGGCTGCGCCGGTGGGTCAGGGTTCAGGAGAGAATGGGAAAGCCGGAGGCCAGATTTGGACAACCACAAACTTGCCCTTGCCGTTGTTTTTAACAAGCATTGTCCTTTCTAGGTTGCCCACCTCTTGGTCTGGAAACCTTAAAAATCACAGACTTCCAGCTTCATGCATCTACTTCCAAGCGCTACGGGCTGGGGGCGCATCGAGGGAGACTCAACATCCAGGTACGAGCAGCGTCGCGGGGAGGCCACTTGCATCGCTCGGCGCCCTGGCGGTGGGCGCAGCGGTGGGCGCAGCAGTGGCCCGCTGGCCTCGGGTCGGGTACCGTGCATGGCATTTATAAGTGCATCAGCTCCGGGGCGCCGGGGTGGCTCAGTCGGTTAAGTGTCCGACTCTTGCTTTTGGCCTGGGTTATGATCTCACGATTCGTGAGGTGGAGCCTTGAGTTGCGCTCTGCACTGAGAGCCTGGAGCCTGCTTGGGATTCTCTCTCTGCCCCTCCCCTGCTTGCACTCTCTCTCTCTCTCATTCTCTCTATCTCTGTCTCCCCTCATAAATAAATAAATAAAAACTTTAAGTTTTTTTTAAACTTTTAAAGAAAAATTTTAAATTAAAAATTTTTTTAAATTTAAAAAAAATTTATTTAAAAAAATGCATTAGCTCTAGTTTTCCCACCAGGAGGGGGCTGCCTCCAGGCCTCCCTGTCACAGAGTCCTGAGACTCAGGATTCGTGTCTTCTGCAAAGAGCACTTAGTACGAAGGATGCTGGTGGCTGGACCCAGGTCAGCCCGCCTTTGCCTCCTGTGCTCTTCCCCTCTGTCTGGACCAGGAAGGAGGAGGGCGCTGAACCCTGGTGGGCGTGGGCAGCCAAGGACATCTGTCCTCTCCCCCCACCCACCCCCCTGCCGGTTTTCTCACTGCCACCTCACCTCTTCCAGGCTCTTCTTTGGTTCTCCCCGAGTCAGATGCTTAGTGGCTCTCCTGGGCCCAGCACATCCCATCTGGCTTCCTTCTCTGAGGCTCACGGGCCGTGTAACCTTGGCCCTCAGTACTGTCAAGGTCCTGCTCCAGGAAAGTGAGCTCCTCCATGCAGATTTTACACACGTGCGGTTCTTGACTTCTTGCCTTTTCTCAGGCAGGTCCCTCCGCCCGTGGGCCCTCACCCTCCGCCCTGCCAGGCAGCCTACATCCTGCGACATCCACGGGGTTCACTTCCTTGTGCTGCCCTCACACCCTGTCGTAAACGCAGCCACTTAGACCACGCAGACGTATTCTCTTCCGGTTCTGGAGGACAGAAGCCCCATCGGGCTAAGTCGAGGTGTGGGCAGGGCCACTTTCTGCTGGAGCTGGAGGGGAGAGCCCATTTCTTTGCCTTTTCCAGCTTCTAGAGGTGCCTGTGTTCCTCGCGTGTGGTCCTCTTCCTTCTTCTAAGCCTCTGGGCCCTTCTTCTCCTCCCTCTGCCACTTTTCAGGAGGCTTGTGATGACATTGGACCCTCTTGGGTGACCAGGGATCATCTCCCCAACTGCACCTGCAAGCTTCTCCCATCTGGCCCGGAGTGTTCCCGGGCTCCAGGATTAGCACGTGGGCATCTGTTGGGGAGGGGGCGCCATTCCACCAGCCCGCCCGCCAGGCCTTTTTCCTCCCCCTCCGGCTCCTGCTGCTCCATCCCTACCCAGTTCAGCTTTTGGTCGTGCGCTGTCCTGGGTGGGTCTCTAGTATTTTAGTTGTCTTTTCCCAACTGCTCGTAACTATGCATATTTTCTAAACCCTTTTCTGCACACGCACCATCTCATCTAGCCTCCTGGGAGGGGGATGGTCCTCGCGCCGCCCCCCCCACGAGATGTGGGGCCATCAAGGGTAGTGGCTGCGGAGTGGCAGCGTTAACGCCTCTTGCTCACATGGGTCGCCGCAAACAGACTGCAGGCAGCCGCTGTGCTGGGAACCGGACGGAGTGGACGAGGTCCCTCCTGGGGCACCCGGGCTCAGGGGTGTCCGCGCGGAGCTCCGACTCCAAGCGGCTGCTCCTCCCTCTTCCCTTGACACTCCGCCACACCACATAGACTTTCAGACGACCACCCAACCTCAACCGGCCCCGTCTGGCAGTCCCAGAATTCCAGTAGACATTTCCAGAACTAACTTTAATGAAAGCCAAAGGTTGGCTTATATTTTTTTAAATGTGTATTTTTGTGAGAGAGAGATTGTGAGTGGAGAGAGGCAGAGAGTGAGGGAGACAGAGACTCCCAAGCAGGCTCCATGGGACTCGAACTCACAAACTGTGAGATAGTGACCTGAGCCCAAATCAAGAGCTGGACGCCTAACAGACTGAGCCACCCAGGTGCTGCAGTATTGCTGTTTTTTAATAACAGCTGATAAGAAACAGATGGATGTGCACAATTGAGACACCGTGTTTTCCAAGAGGGTGACGTCTCCAAGTTTCACAAGAGTGACCATTAGTAGCGTGAGTGCCTGCAGCACCTTGAAAAAGGTCCAGGCTTCCTCGGAAATAAGGTCAGGGCTAGCGGGGCCAGATCCAGATGGGTGTGGGGCTGTTTCGTTCATCACTTAGAGGAGTGGTCACCTAATGCTTTGAATGCTCTCTCCATAGATGAAGTTATCCTTTATTCAAGAGGAAGTGATCCCATTTGTCCAGGCTTCCGGCAAACACCGGACAGCCGTGAGTCCAGACTTTGTTGGTGGGAGCAGGGGGTGTGTTCCAGTCGGGGATTCTCCTACCACAGTGGACAGGTGGAATGTGGGGGGTCACAGTGCAGGAGTCCTAGGTGTGCAGAGTTCAGACCGTGGCCTTGACACTTCTAGATGTTGGGACCCTTGGAACCATTATCTCACGATTCTGAGCCCTTAGCTGCCTCTTCAGAGAAGAGGGAATCCTGAGAACTCATAGGATTCATTGAGCAATGAAATTAGGTGATTTATCGTTGTAAAATCTGCTGGATCATTTCACTTCTCTGCCTGCGGCTTCTAGTAGCTTCCAGGTGCTCTTGGAAATGCCTTGCTGGCCCCGGGTGACGGGCCCCTCTTGCTTCCTGTGTGGCACTGCCCCTCCCTGACTGTTGGTGATTTGTTTGGGGGTGATGTCTGACCCTCCATGAGCCCCAGGTTAGAAGGGGCTTGGTCTCCCCTCCTCTCCCATCCCCCCGGCCCGGAGCATCTCCCGACACACAGGATGAGCATGGAGGGAGAAGACGTGGCTGGAGGGTGGAAGGTGGGCGTTCCCTGCCCTGCCTTTGCAGGGCCCCACGGCCAGTTCCCTCGGTGGATGGCCAGCCGATAGGGAGCAGCTGGCTGTCCTGTGTCCTCGTCATCTTTCCTGGCTACTTCGTCCTTCATCCTGGGAGAAGGCAGGCTTTCTGGGCTGCAAGTGTGGACAGACCCACCCTCCCAACTTGAGTCAGGATGAAGTAGGGGAGTCACTGAAAACCACTCCAGGGTCGCCCGTCCTTTGGGGAATGCGTTCTTTTCTTCGGTGGCGGATCATATCCCCAGATGCCCTCTGACTAGAATGTCTCTGCACCTGCTTTGAAGACGTGAGGTTGGTGCTTTAGCAGGAAGTTCCGTGCCAGCCGCCTCCGAGTCCTCCGGAGCCCCCAGTCGGGTGGGTTATGTGGTGTTAACCACAGAGTGTGGAGTGTTGTGGGCGGCACGTGTGAGAGGCTTCAACACGACCCCCGCGGGCAGACAGTGACTCCGCGGGGCCCCTTTTGTGGTTCTTACTTTACGGAATCAGTACCCCACGAAGCCCGATGTCCTTGCCACAGGTGCTCCAAAATACGTCTTCCCACACATCCCTTTTGAAATGCAGTTTAAAAATCTCATATCATCTCACTTAGGAGTATTCTGCAGGTGCACCAAGCTAGTGGGGTTTTCTATGCGAGGAACACCAAAGTGTCAGGATTCGAAAGTGTTTAAGTGCCATAGTCCGGGAAGTGTATGGGGTTGCCCGGCCCTCTGCCGGCCCAGCCTCCGCAGGCACGGATAGGGTCCGCCCGGAGCCCATGGGGCCCGCGCGCCTGCCGCGAGACCTGGGGCTCCTGCCCACAAGCCGGGCGGCTCCGGGTCAGGTGCCGCCTCGTCCGAGGCTTGGTGTCTTTGTCAGGGAATGGAGGCCCCACCACCTCATCAGAATGTGAGGATCAAACAAATTGAAGCAAGAGAATTGTCCTCAGCCATTTTCAGATGCCTTATTTGCGCCCATTGGATGGAACTCGTTCACTCTGCTGAGCCCCGAGACGTGCCTGTTCCGTGCCAGGAACCGTGTGCTGTAGCAGAAGAGAGCAGGGGGGAAGAGCCCCTGGGAACTGCCTTTCTCCAAAGGCAGAGGGAGAGCCGAGTCGGCTCCGGGAGACGCTGGCATTGTGCTGAGTGCTTTCTGCCCAGCGTTTCATTTATTCCTCGACAGGAGGAAAGTGCAATTATTATTATTATTAATTACCTCTGTCTGATAGAAAACAGACACCTGCATCGCCAGGGTAACTTGGTTAAGAGTGAAGCTACTGTGAACCCAGAGCCGTTGCCCGCAACGAACCGCCCCCACGTCAGCAGGTGCAAGTGTTCTAGGTGCGTCTGGGATGATGGTTAGACCGCGCGCAGCCCTCTTTTCTGCCCTTTATCTCCCGCTGACCTCCTCCTCTGTCACCCTCGCCACGTGGTCGTGCAGATGATGTGAATCTGGTTTTCCTGGGTCTTCCTACGTGGTCAGCCGCGTCTGCACGTAGCTGTGCGCTCACAGAGGTTTCTGGGCGGCGCCGTGATGCGTGGCTGGGGGGTGGGGCGGGGGGTGCCAGGGTCCGCCCCTGTGCGGATGCTGCAGACGTATGCCCCTGCACTGGAGCCCATCGGACATGGCAGTGGCATTGGTTCACGTACCCATTTTCTGGTACATTAATGATTCGTGGGACCGATCGGGCACCTGCACCTGACCCCCGATGGCACCGACACAGCTGAGTGGCGAAGCCTCAGAGGAAGTCCATCCCATACACGGTGCTCATCACTCACAGTCCTCCAGCCCAGGGTGGCCATGTGGGTGACCGAAGTGCTTATACTTAGTTCCTCTGCCCCCTTCGCCCTTCTCCCCCAAGCCTGGCGGTACGCAGTCTTCCTTGCACCCCTTCCGTTGTCCTGCCTTGCCTGTGGTTCCTTTTTTAAGTTAAGGCCTATGACTGTGACTGTGTGTGATTTTTTTTTTTAATCACTTAACATGCCTGTTTTAAGTGTGCTGTTGTTTTATAGGATTGATTCCCCCCACCCCTCACGCCCCAGTCTTTTTATTTTACATACATTTTGAAGAGCCTGGCTAGGGCTCTATTTTCCCCCGTGACTTCAGTTTTCAGAGTGCAGATTTTGCAGACCATGAGCTTTTCCCGAATTGCAGCTGCCACATTATAGCAGAAACGCTGGTCTTTGTCTTCATCTGTTTGAGCTGCAGTGACAATACCATATCTCTAGGGGCTGTAAACCACACAAACTTACTGCTCACAGTTCCGGCGGCCGGGAAGTCCAAGATCAAGAGGCTGGCGGACTGGGGGTCCGGTGGGGACTCTCTTCCTGGTTCATAGATGGCCGCCACCTTGCGCATGCTCATGGGGAGGACTGAGCTAGGGGCTCCGAAGGGCACTGGTCCCGCCCACAAGGACCCCACCCCCATAACTCGTCACTTCCCTGAGGCCCCACCCCCAATACCATCACCGCAAGCGTTGTTTCCGCTATACGAATTTGAGGAGACACACACAGTCAGTCTCTGGCACTCTTGTTCTCATTTTAAGCAGAAGACTTTGAAAGAATAAAAGCACCTTATAACTCCACTTACAACTTCTTTTTTTTTTTTTTTGCAAGTTTAATTTTGCTAATGTTGATTTAATAATACAGGCTTAAAGAAGAAACCCAAGTTCACGGTTCTTCATATTGAGGCAAGATAGACCTTCTAAGAATTCATAGAGATCCCATTCAGCAGGTTGGGACAGGTTTGTTCTCTCACCTGTGACTTCTTCAGCATGCCCAGGATCCTTCAAATCCTGCACCGCTGACCCACTAGTGAGGAGGATGTGATCTCAGAGGCCGTCACTCATGTCTTCTGCTCCAGGAGCAGCCACAGGCAGAAACTAACATTCCAGGTCTCAAAGAGAACATTTCAACTGTGATCTCTAAAATCACTTTTGGATCATCGTTTGCCTCTAGTCGATCTTAGGAGGTGGCTGTGTACTCAGGTGGCTCATTTAATGGCAGCTTATCACCTGTCCTGTCCTTGCAGAATCTTTAAAGACCCTAAGAGATTTTCCATGGCTTATAAACTAAGCAAGGTAGGGTCCGAGACCTCACTGTTCCCTGATTCATTCCCCCCACCATTATTATATCAGATCTTTCCATCCTTCCTTCTTCCTTCCTTCCGAGAGATAGAGAGAGAGAGAGAGAGAGAGAGAACAAGAGCAGGGGAGGGGCAGAGAGAGAGAAGAAGACATAATCTGAAGCAGGCTCTATCAGCACAGAACCCGACATGGGGCTCGAACTCATGAGCCATGAGATCGTGACCTGAGCTGAAGTTGGACACCTAACCGACTGAGCCCCCCAGGCGCCTCCCCACCCACTGGACACTTTCTTTGCTGTAATTCCTTGAGCAAATTCTAGCAGCACTTGCCACTTCACAGAGCTGGGTTCCAATTTTATTCTTAAGACTCTAAAACTATGGTAAGTAGGAGCCTAACATGTGATCAGAAGAAATGTAATCCCAAGAGCATGGCTGGAACTCGGGATCTCACCGCGATTCCCGCCCAGAACTGGGCACGCAGGACCCTTGGTACTCAGATCAGGCTTCTGAAGAAAGGGTTGACGTCTTGAGGTCACCTCGGCGCGCTGCGCTAACATCTCCAGATGTCTCTGGCATCTGTCCATGGTCATGTGGCACTCTGTGGCCCAGATCTTGTCTCACATGTGCTGACGATGACCTAGAGTGTGACCCCTGGGAGGACTGTTTTCATGAGGAAATGTCTGGTTATGATAGGAGCATCTGGCTGAGCCTTTCGTCACTCCGCTGAAACCGGCCAGGGCTCTTCTTGTTAGTCATCACCGTAAAGGATTCTCTGCAGCGCCTGGATGCTGATCTCAGAATCCAGTTCCAAAGTCCTGGTAGCCCTTGTACCTGCAAGGAGGTATGCGTCTGGAAGGTGGCTGCCGCCCGTGGCCTGGGAGGTACTGGCAGGAAGACACGAAGTGGGTCACAGACCATGGAGCCAGGGCTCATCCCGCTGTCAAAGTTGGCATATGCAGACACATCGCATCTTCTGTCGCCTTGTCTCCTTTGGCACCTCCTGGTGCCCCGTCTTGCCCAAATGTGGGGACCAGCTAGGGCAGTGCTGTTTTCTCACGCCCGGCTCCTGCCTGCCCACGGAGTCCTCTGCTCCTCTGACCCCACAGCTGGTCTGTTTCATCAGACCGTCCCCATTCTCTGGGTGGCTTTGCCTCCAGTGGGTGGCTCCGCCTCTCTGGGTGGCTCCGCCTCCGGTCTGTTTCCGCTGCACGAAATTTTGCTGTAACTCTGCAGCCCCTAACTGGGGCCTGCAAATGTGCTAGTTGGCGTGGAGGAGAAACTAATCATAGTGGGGATATGGCTTCCAAAGGGAATGTGCTGCTTGCTCCGATAAAGGGATTTTTTTTTTGTTGTTGTTCTGTATCTGGTTTTAAGAAACAGTCTGGGAGACCGTGTTTGAATGCCAAAACGCTGGAATTCTGGATGTTTGGATTTTCATGGATATAACAGGACCAAATATTCTAAATCATGAGTCTCTTGGAAAGTTGAAAAGGAGACTTTATCACAACGATGATAATGCGTTGCTGTTGTTATTCTCTGGAAGTCTGTGTCATAAACACACGAGCAAGAGAAGGGCGAAGAGCAGATGACCAGGGAGACAAAAGGAAGGGTCCCCAGAGTAACAAAAGCTCCCTGGCCTGTGAGCCACAGATTTTTTTTTTTTTTGAGGCAATTTAGAGTTTTAAAAAAATGTTTGTCTGTTTGTGAAAGAGAGAGTGAGAGCAGGGGAGGGGCAGAGAGAGAGGGGGACAGAGGATCCAAAGCAGGCTCTGCCCTGACAGCAGAGAGCCTGACGCGGGGCTTGAACCCATGAACTGTGAGATCGTGACCGGAGTCAGAGTCAGATGCTCAAATGACTGCGCCACCCAGGTGCCCCTGAGCCACAGATTATTAAGAAACCACAAGGCTTTCTGGTTCAGATGCGGATTCTGTTCTGCCTGCTATGTGAATTTTCTTGAGGATTTCACTAAATCTCATTAAACTAACATTTCATTTCGTCTTCAATACAGCCAAAGGGGGACTCTGGGAAATTGAAGGCAGAGGTCCAAGGACCTGTCCCGACCCCACAGCTAGCAAGTTCAGAGCTGAGGCTCCAACTCAAGGTTTCTGGCTGCACTTTAGCCCTTTGGTGTCTCCGGGACCCACAAGAAGGTTCAGCGTGTTTCCAACTCATGTCCTTGGCTGGCGTCCCATCTCGTGACTCATCTCCCTGACCACTGGCTTCAGTGTCCCCCGGTACCTTCCAGGCCCCATGCTGGCAGGACCCGGAGAGGCCTGGGGGGTGGATGTCAGCAGTCACCGGCGCGTGCAGTGCATCTGTTCAGCCTTTGCAGATGAGGACTCGTGGGGGCAGGCCCTCTGGGTTGTCTGCTGAGCCCCGAGCAGCCCAGCCAGGCTCCTGGATGTGTGCCCGTCACTCTGCACTAGGGCTTTCGTGGGCACGACGGACTGCACTAGTGGGGAAGCCTGTGTGTGGAGGAGAGGGATGGGGAGAGGACACAAGAGAGAAGGAAAGGAGATCGGAGCAGATGCTTTTATTGATTGATTGATTGATTTCATGAACCCACCCACCTCAGGTCCAGGGTAGCAGGGACGAGCAAGGATAGAAATAGTTCTGGTATTTTAGGGAGGGTCTGCTGTGGCCTTGTGGCAGTGCTTGGGCTACTTTCGGGGCCAAACAGAAAAAGATCCTTGCCATCTGAAAGCTTCTGTTCTAGTGGGGGAGGTACAGAAAAGCAAGAAATGTATAAAATATAACTTTTCTAATATGTTTGAAGCTGGTGAGTGCTAGGGAGAGAGAAGAAAAACAAACTTAGAGCCGGAGTGGGGCTCAGGAGGGAGGCTCTTGGGAGGGGGGCGGGCTGTAGTTAAAGGTGAGCAAGATTGGCTTCATTGAGGAGGGTGTGTTTGGGCTGAGTTGACTTGGAAGAAATCATCAGGAACTCAGGTAACTGTGGGAGGAGCATTCCGGGCAATGGGGATGGCATGTGCAAATGTCCTGTGGTGATGGCATGCATGGCACCACCAAGGAGCAGCAGAGGCTGGTGTGGCTGGAGCAGAGTGACCATGCAGGGGAGGAGGTGCCGGCCCAGAAATAACGCTGGGAGGACCTCGGCTTTCTCTTTGGTTCTTAAGTCAACTGGGGGAGCCAGGGCAAGTTTTTGGGGGTGCAGGAATGACATGCTGTGATTTCTGAGTGAGAAGGACTGACCCAGCGGTGTGTTGACCTAGGGGGGCAGCGTGTATGCAGGGAGGCCTGTTGGGGTATGACTCCGGGACCTGGGACAAGGGATGGCCCTGGCTTGGCAGTGACAGGAGCAGTGGAGGTGGTGAGAAGTGGTGGTAGTTTGGATAGTTTGAAAGTAGGATTTTCAGAGGAGGGTGGATGGCACCTGGATGAGGGGTGCAGGGGATAAAAAGGGGTCAAGGATGCCCCTGGTGTGTTTTGGCTCTAACTCGGATCATCTAATGGGGGAAACGGCACTATTAAAAAGATGTCACCAGGGGCGCCTGGGTGGCTCATTCGGTTAAGCGTCTGACTTCGGCTCAGGTCATGATCTCATGGTTCGTGGGTTCGAGCCCCACGTTGGACTCTGTGCTGACAGTTCATAGCCTGGAGCCTGCTTCTGGTTCTGTGTCTCCCTCTCTCTGCCCCTCCCCTGCTCACGCTGTCTCTCTCTCTCTCTCTCTAAAATAAAAAAAGAAAAAAGAAAAAAAGATATCACCGGTGTCACCTGTGGGAGCCCCAGAAGAGCCTGCGATGAGCACGCAGGAGGAAGCACCGTGTCCGAGCTCCTGGGGCAGCGGTAACAGCAGCACGGACGGGGCGTTTTGCCACAGCAGGGATCTGTTCTCACAGTTCTGGAGGCTGCAGGTCTGCAGTCGAAGGGTTAGCAGGGCTGGCCTCCCTCCAGAGCCCCTGGGAACTAGGCACGGCTCCTCCTTTGCTCTCCCGGCCTCTGGTAGCCCAGCCTCCCACGCTGTTCCTGGACTTCAAGCTGCACCACTCGAGTCTCCGCCTCTAGGGTCACATGGTGGCCTCCTGGTCCCCCTACGTCGTCTTCCCTCTGTGCGTGTCTGCCTGTGTCCAGATTCCCCTGCTTGTAAGGACACCAGTCATCAGATTCAGAGCCCACCGACTCCGGCCTGACCTCATCTTCACTTACCTAAGTTCATCTGCAATGGCCCTACTCCCCCATCAGGTCATAACACTGTGCTTCCCTGTGCTTAGAAAACCTGGCTCAGACCGCGGGTAGGGGAGACTTTGCTGGGGATGGGCGCGTGGGTGAAGATTTGAAGCAGGATGAGAAGTGAAGAGGTGATCAGACCAAGGGTTGGCAGAAGGGAAAGAAGAGGATTCCAGCTCGAAGGGAATGGTGTGTGCAAAGGCCATGTGGTTATAGGGAACATGACATCTTTGAGGGACTGAAGCAAAGACAGTGTGGATGGAGCTGAGCTATAGGGACAGAGCAATATCATGGCCAATGAACAGAAGAAGTGCTTTCTGGGGGCACCTGGGGGGCTCAGTCGGTTAAGCATCTGACTTCGGCTCAGGTCATAATCTCATGGTTTGTGAGTTCAAGCCCCGCATTGGGCTCTGTGCTGGCAGCTCGGAGCCTGGAGCCTGCTTCGGATTCTGTGTCTCCCTCTCTCTCTGCCCCTCCCCTGCTCACGCTGTCTCTGTCTCTCAAAAATAAATAATAAAAAAAAAAAGTAGCTTTAAAAACAATGACTATTTCTTCTCAGCCGGTTTTCCTGATTGTTAAGGCCTGAACTGGGGCACGGCGCTCTGCTGATTTGCGGAAGGGTCAGCTGACTTGTATCTGGGCGGTTCTATGGGTTTACCAAAAGTCTATCGCAGAGGCTTCCCGAAGGCCATCTTCAGACCAGATGATGACCCTTTCATGGGGGATTGTAGTTAACTGTACTAACCAGATGTCACCGCTAACAGTTTTAGGTAACGCCTCCCCTCCGATAGTGGTAACTTATTGGTAAAGTGTCAGGTTTCCGGCACTGCCGAGATTTTTCTGAAAGATATTTCAAAATCACTATCACGTTATTCTATTTTTGTCCAAATAGTCCTGTGTTATGTCTGCACAGTGGCAGCTGTGAGTCAATTATCCTGGAATTGCTAAATAGTTATATTCACTTGGATATAACTTTTTAATTTGCTTCCAGATGTTTCCGTAAAGAGGCAGCCCGTGATTATGAATTACAGTGCAGATCAGTGACTTCAGACCAGCACAGTAATTTTGAGATGCACTGTTTTCTATATATACCAGAGGGCAGAGTGGTTTTCATAATGCCTAGCGTGTCGTAGGAGGTCTGCAGACGCCTGGAAAGTGAAACGGTAAACAGAACGGTCTCCACATCGGTCACCCTCTAGATTCATGCGTGCCTTTCCCTTTGTGTTTTAAAATTAAATTTCTATTAATCAGTTTGTGTAAGCAAGTAGTTAGAGAAATCAAAGTGTTAAAGGATGATTAAAACAAAAGCAAGAGAGGGGTGTCTTGGTGGCTGAGTTGGTCGAACGACTGACTCTTGAATTTGACTCAGGTATGATCTCACGGTCTTGAGATCAAGCCCCCCCCCCCGCCCCCCATTTGGGCTCTGCGCCAGGCATGAAGCCTGCTTGATATTCTCTTTCTCCCTGTCTCTCTGCCCCTCTCCCATGTGTGTGTTCTCTCTCTCTCTTTCTCTCTCAAAAGCAAAATAAAACAAAACCCAAGAGAATAGTGGCTGCCAGGATCTTGGGGGAGGGGAGGAGGGGAGGCGTGGGACGAAGGGCACAGACTTTCAGTTGTAAGAGGAATAAGTTCGGAGGATCTCAAGCACGGCAGGAGGACTAGAGTTAATAATACAGAACCGTGTACGTGAAAGTAGCTGAGAGTCTATCGAGAGTATTCTCAGCGTGCAAAAGGTTACCTAGGAGGTGATAGATGCGATAATTATCTTGATCTTGGTAGTTATCCCAAAATGTATACGTACATCATATATTTTATCATCATCATTATTTTTTTTTTTTATTTTAGAGAGAGAGAGAGTGTGTGAGTGGGGGAGAGGGGCAGAGGGAGAGGGAGACGGCAAATCCCAAGCAGGCTCCAGGCTCCGCACGGAGCCCTACTCAAGGGCTTGATCCCATGACTGTGAGATCCAGAGTGGGATGCTCAACCCTCTGAGGCACCCAGGGGCCCCAGTACCTTGTACATTTCAAGTCTAGAAGGTATTTATGTCTGATATGTTTATGTAATATATTAAATATATACAATTATATTTTTCGATTACTCCTCAATAAAATTGGAAATAGAAGTGCCATGCTAGTGCGCCCCGCCCCCCACCCCCACCCGCCTCTGATGCTGGCTCGCACTCTAAACAAGGCAACTCCTCCCCACTCCTTGTCATTTTTCTTTGGGAATTTAAGTCTTTATTTCTAAATATTACACACAAATTGATACATACTGGTTTGTGCATTTTTGACTGTACAGTCTGAATTCGTAGTATGGAAGATGAAAATTTCAGCTCATTTTTTTATCCCTTTATATTAACCTCTTTAATCCTTCTGGTAAAACTAATTCTCAAAATTTGGGTAAACCTACATTCAAGGTTTTCATTATTACGACTGTGTAAATAGTGCTGACTACTGAGCCAAGAAACAGGCCAGTTTTGAGCCAGGAGAGAGTGCACTTTATATCATTTCTTGACAACTTTTTGTTTTTCCTAGATTTTATATATTTTTAAAACATCTCCCATGCTTTGCAATAGGTCTGGGTGTGTAAAATAGCCTTTGATATAATTTTCTATAAGGTCAAGCCTGTTCAATGATTTTTAGTCTCATAGTTGTTTTTTATATTTCTCTAAAACATTCCTCCAGGAGCCCTTAACCTACAGTGTTCTTTGTTTTTTGTTTTTTTTATTCTTTTATTTTTGAGAGAGAGAGAGACAGAGTGCAAGTAGGGGAGGGACAGAGAGAGAGGGAGACACAGAATCTGAAGCAGGCCCCAGGCTCTGAGCCGTCAGCACAGAGCCCAACACGGGGCTCGATCCCATGGACTGTGAGATCATGACCTGAAGTGAAGTCAGCTGCTTAACAGACTGAGCCACCTGGGCGCCCTGACCTGCTGTGTTCTGAATGGATTTCCTTCCGGTTGTTATACAGCGGCTCTCCTGGGACTGCTTTCGCCATATTCTGAGAATGCTCTCGCCCTAGCTTTCTGGATCTTGTGTCTTCTTTCCAGCTTTCTGCTTCATCGTTGCGGACCACCTTTTATAGCTGTGTGCACTTGGCACGTGAGAAATTTCCTGAGGAACTGTGAGTCTGGAAACGTCTTTATTTTACCATCACCGTTGACTGATAGTTTGGCCGAGTGTAAAATTCTAGGGTGAAAAATGTTTCTCCAGAATTTTGATGTCATTATCCCCCCGCCCCCCGCCATTCTTCGAGCGTCGGATATTGCTACTGAGAATTCTGGTACCATCCTGATTCCTTTGGCTTTGTTTTATTTATTTTATTTTTTTGTTTCCTCTTTGGACACTTTCAGAATCTTCATTTGTGGTATTTTGAAGTCTTACACAGATGGGCCTTGGGGAGGGCCTTATTCATTGTACTAGATTCTTAGTGTTTTGGATCCTTAAACCTTACAGAGCTGGGACATTATTAACTTAGAGCATTTGTAATTTCTTTCTTTGCTCATCTTACTTTTTCTATTGCCCATTGTTACTGGAATTTTCACATTGCAAGAGCTTGTGTTAGTACAATGCTTCTTCCCTTCTAAGAATATCCTTTTGTTTTATGCAAGCAAGAGCTTCTGTTTCAAGGAATATTCATTATAATTTCTTTGAGATTTCCTTCTGTGTCCTCCATTATATTTTTAGTTTACTTGGTTTTTGTTTATGCTAAGCCTGCTGCCTTGTGTCCCGGAGCTGGGAGGGGGAGGGGAGCTGGGACATCTCACTCTTCAGTCGCTGATGGCCGCCGAGTCCCCTGTTCTTATCACACCTGCCATCCTCTGTGTTTGCAGTCTCAACATTCAGAGCCTCTAGAAAAATTTTTATTTTAAAGGAAAATTTCACATCTTCTGTGGGATGGGAATGGGGATGTGTGAATCTATTTTTTAAAAATTTTTAATGTTTATTTAATTTTGAGACAGAGAGTGCGAGCAGGGAAGGGACAGAGAGAGACACACACACACAGAATCCGAAGCAGGCTCCCGGCTCTGAGCTGTCAGCGCAGAACCTGACGCGGGGCTCGAACCCACGAACTGTGAGATCATGACCTGAGCTGAAGTTGGACACTTACCCGACTGAGCCACCAGGTGCCCCAGGATTCTACTGTTTTATACATATTTTGAATCAGTTCCCTGTTTTCAGCCCTGCCTCACCTTCCAAGCTACGTAGGAATCTGGATTCTGAGCTTTTTAAAGTCCTGGATGGCTTGGTTCTCACGAGTGTTCCCCTCGGAAGCTCCCATCTCCCTGTCTTGCTGAGTCATTCAGGATTCTTCCACATGAGGTCTGTCTCATGTATTGTAATTAGGAGATTATAAAAGTCTTCTCATTTTGTCAGAGATCAAGCTTGTATTTCTTTGTCTTGTTCTCTTTGGGGGAACTTTTGAGAAAAGAACCCAGGGACATCAACATTTCTGTCATCTTGAATCAGAAAAATCCCATTTGATCTTAAATGGATAGTATCAGGTTTTCTTTTTGTTATGGATTTGATAATTTCGACATTCATCTTAAGCAAAATTTAGTCTGTTAGATGCATCGGTGTTTTTTTTTTTTAAGGTAAATAAATGATGTGGATGACTTAATTGCCTGGAGAAAATTACATTAGTTCTGAATGTATTTGGCCCTGTTGGACAAATTATCATTCCATCTTCATGGTGTTTTCAAGACTCGCTTCTGCTTTAAGGAAACCCACTTTTTATTTCAACAACTTCTGATAGAAATGTCTCCAAAATTTATGAGGGATTGCCTGCATTTTTATTAAAATTTTTTTTATATATTTTATTTTAGTTTTTGAGAGAAAGAGAGAGTGCAAGTGGGGGAGGGGCAGAGAGAGAGGGAGACACAGACTCCGAAGCAGGCTCCAGGCTCTGAGCGGTCAGCGCAGAGCATGAAGCTGGGCTTGAACCCATGAACATGAGATCGTGACCTGGGCTGAAGTCAGACGCTCTACCTCCTGAGCCCCCCAGGCGCCCCGTTTCTGCATTTGTAGACAGAAAAGGATGACTGTGCCCTTCTGATGGTTTCTTCAAGCTTGTTCTGATATCATGGAATGCGCTGTGCCGTATTTTGGGGACACCTCGGGCTGGTACCTTCCCTTTTGCTGAATTCTGCCAGGAGCTTGCTTCATAAATTCGTAATTGATTTTGCAGAAGTGGCTGTCACTTCCGTATGCGTCAGCTTTGGAAAGAGCCCTCCAATCCCCTGACATTTTTACGATGGTCTAATGGACTGTCTGGTGCACTCGGGAAGGTCTGACATCGGCAGCAGACGAAGAGTATCCAGGCTGGCAAAACCAGGAGCTAAAATTGAATTCCAGGTGTCCATCAAGGAGGGTTTGGTCAGATAGCGTGAGGATAGCTCCCCAAGTTTCCAGGATTCTCTTGGGGTGAAGACCCCGGCTCAGTAGCGGCTCTGCTCCTGTGTGTGTAGCCCGGGCCCCTGTTCTCAGGCTTGGCACCCAGCACACTTCGGGTGAGGCGCTTCTTGGTGGGGGCTTTCCTGTGCATTCTAGATGGTCAGCGGCATCCCTGGCCTCTGTCCCTTAGTCTCCAGGAGGACACACTCTTCTGGTGGTGACAGCCAAAGATGGCTGCAGACTTTGCCAAATACCCCTGGGTGGGAGGCTGCGGGGGGAGATGGGCAGCATGGATTCCTTTTGAGAACTGCAAACTCTGAATCTCCTCTTTCTTCAGATTTTGTAACTCTATTCTGGACATTTGAAAGTGTAGAAAATGTGACAGCAAGTGCCCAGAATAGTATTGTAATTCCTTACAATTTTGCAAAGCGTGAAGTGATTCGCAAAGCACTCGTATTTCCATAATTTGCCAAACGTCGTTGTTTTATACTGATTACATTCATTGAGGGCTCACTTGTATTTTTTTTTTTTTAATGTTTTTTATTTATTTTTGAGAGACAGAGAGAGACAGCGTGAGCAGGGGAGGGGCAGAGAGAGAGGGAGACACAGAATTCGAAGCAGGCTCCAGGCTCTGAGCTGTCGGCACAGAACCCGACACAGGGCTTGAACCCACAAACCACGAGATCATGACCTGAGCCAAAGCCGGATGCTCAGCTGACTGAGCCCCCCAGACGCCCCTCACTTGTCTTAGATAACATTTATCGAGCCCCCACAATGGGCAGGGCCTTCTGTACTCACCATCAGCACCCCCAGGGAGAAATGTTCATTGCCCTCATTTTAACAGATGGGGAAACTGAGGCATGAGCATTTAGGTGAACTGCCGAGGTTGATACAAGGTGCAAATAGTGGAGCTGGGATTCCCACCCAGGCAGGGGGACTTTAGAGCACGGGCTCCTAACTTGCACTTTGTGCGGTGGTTGATTCTAAGATGCCAGGACCAGAATGTGAGCTGCATGTGCTGACTTCAGCCCATCTGCCCGTTCCAAGCGCCAAGAGGGCAGGGCCGCACATGTTTCCACCTTCACATTCCTGCTCCCTGGGCCAGGACTTGACAGAGAGTCAAGTCGGGAGGCGAGTCAACTGGCCCAGTGAAGGTGAATCTTAAGAAATGAGGGGCGCCTGGGTGGCTCAGTCGGTTGAGCGTCGCAACTCTTGGTTTTGGCTCAGGTCATGATCTCAAGATTCGTAAGTTCAAGCCCCACGTTGGGCTCTGTGCTGACAGCTTGGAGCCTGGAGCCTACTCTGGATTCTATGTCTCCCTCTCTCTCTTCCCCTCTCCTGCTCACGCTGTCTCTCTCTCTTGTGCTCTCTCTCTCTCAAAAAAAGTAAATATTAAAAAAGTAAAAAAAAAAAGAACTGAGGTCAACACCAGTCTCATGGGCCGTTTACGAGAAGAGAAAAGCCCAACCAATACCAGCTAAGCGTTAGGGTGTCCTGAAGGAAGCTGCGTGGCAGAATTGTAGGTCTTGTCGAGCTGCGGGCCTCTGTCCTTGCCAGGACGCCTGCCTTTGGTGAGGGGCTACGAGGATCAGTCATGGCGCCAGCATGGTCGGGGAGCTCATGACACTGCATGGGGCAGTGGGCTCCTCGTTGGCCGGAAGCTTCGGGAGATGAGAGCTGGCGTGTCAGAGCGTCACACCCTCCCTTCAGCACAACCCGCTGAGGCACTGGTAACGCGCACATGCAAGATTCAACCTTTCCTTGGTGGTTCTAGAAAGCAGAACCAGGTCCTTGGCACAGACACCCCATATGTTCTCTTTTGTTTTCTTCCTTCCTCCCTCCCTCCCTCCCTCCTTTTCTTTCTTTCTTTCTTTCTTTCTTTCTTTCTTTCTTTCTTTCTTTCTTTCCAGGGAATTGTCTCTTGAAATGGTGACAATATAGGGAAACTTCCAGAACAGAAACATCACGTACCTTGTAAATTCAGATCAAAAGAATCTTTGGTGACGATAGGAGCTAAAACTCAACCCATCAAATGACTTAAATGCCGATACGTAAACATTCACTAGGTGAACTTGCCCTTCAGCCCCCAGCTCAGGTGTCACCTCTATCCTGGCCTCCACCAGACCACGTGAGTCATTATCCTGAAATGCTCTGTAGCAGTTTGCTCTGCTTCCTGAAATAACACATTCCCCATTGTGCTCTAATTCATCTGTTTTTCATGTCTTTCTTCGTGCCTGGATGTGAGGCTCCGGGAGGGAACCATTCACCTTTGTGTTCCCAGCACCTGGCTTGTGTGGGCTGGCTCGGAGGGGCCGTCTGTGCCTGCCGGCTGCATGAGTAATCGGGGAGCTCATTAAATCTCATCTTCCTCCCTGGGCAAGAAGAGGACATATCATATTGAAATATTTCCAACTTGTTAATAATGAGCAACTCCATTTTACGATTTAGAATAAGGAGTGTTCAGGCCATGGTGCTTTCTTCTTTATCCACTGCTCATTCTTTTCTGCCCACCTACCCCCCCCCCCCCAATCTCATGAAACTATTCATTGATTCTGGGTCTTTCTGAAGAACGTCTCTCTTTCTTTCCAGGCAGGTATTAATGAAAATGACTTCTATGACGGGGCGTGGTGTGCGGGACGGAATGACCTCCATCAGTGGATTGAAGTGGATGCTAGACGTCTGACCAAATTCACTGGTGTCATCACTCAAGGAAGGAACTCACTTTGGCTGTAAGTGTGGATGGACCTGTGCTTTTCTAGACTCCACGCCTTGGGTCTAATATTCTAGGATTTGGACAGAGACAGGGAAGACACAGAGAAGTCTCTGATGATAAGCAATGGAAGGGAAGAAAACCAGAATGTGGACAGGATGCTGGGCTTGCGTAGACACAAGCCTCTCTTGAAATGACACTGTCCCTTGTTCAAGATCAGAGGGAAGGACGCACCCAGCAGGACAGGCTGAGTAGACAATGGTATCATTAAACCATGCCGTGTAGGCGGGTGGCTGCCATCTTGGATCTGTGGTGAATTACTGGTGCCCTGCCTGCCCAAGGTGGGAACTCAGAACAAGCAGTGAGTCATGGGTAACAGGTCCAAGCCATGAATTTTTTAGAGTCTGAGAAGGACTGGAAGCCTAGGGAGGTTCCCAAGTAGAGGACGCCTGGAGAAGCAGTAGAAATGAGGAAGCAGCCAGGGTGAGGCCTGAGAACGAGGTGGAGCCCATTTCTCAGAAGCGAGCTTGGGCCCAAGGCTGGGTCAGTAACAAGATGCTTTGGTAGTAATCCTAAGAGAGATAGGCTCACTCTCCTGTGGGACATACACACGGTGGGATACTACTCAGCCTTAACAAGGGAGGACATTCTTTCTTTTAAATTTTTTAAAAAAATAATTTAGTTTTGAAAGACACAGAGAGAGCACTAGTAGAGGAGGGGCAGAGAGAGAGGGAGACACAGAATCCGAAACAGGCTCCAGGCTCTGAGCTGTCAGCACGGACCCTGATGTGGGGCTTGAACCCACGGACCGTGAGATCATGACCTGAGCCGAAGCCGGATGCTCAACTGACTGACCCACCAGGTGCCCCCCAAAAGGGAGGACATTCTGACACCTGCTGTACCATGGAGGAATCTTAAGGACATTATGCCAAGTGGCATAAACCAGTCACAAAAAGACAAATGTGATTACAGATACCTGAGGTCCTTCGAGGGGTCAAGTTCACAGAACCGAAAGTAGAATGGTGGTGGCTGGGGGCGGGGGAATGGGGAGTTATTGTCTAATGGGTACTGAGTTTCAGTTTGGGGTGATGAAAAGTTCTAGAAGTGGATAGAAGTGGTGGTTTCACAGTGACGTGAGTGTACTTAATGCTGCTGAGTTGTACACTTAAAAATGGGTGAAACGATCCATTTTGTTACGTATTTTTACTACAGCAGTGAAAAAACACACGTGCGAAAACACCGTGTGCAAAAAATAGGAAAAGACTTCTCTACCTCAACCCAGGGCTGGTTGTAGAGACCAAAGCGGGGCTACATCTCTGGGGTTGTCGCCTGGCTCCAACAGTGTAGACACCAGGCACGCAGAGACTGGGGGCAGGGCAGGGCCTGGAAGGGTCCACAGGACTTTGAGCACTTTCTGAATTTAAGCAAGAGTTTTCAAGTGCCTCTAACGTCTGCCTACGACTGAGAAGCCAGGGCACAAATGCCTCACGCGGTGACCTCAGGAAACTGGCCTCGTCAGTTAAGACCCCTCCCACCCTACCGGATCCATTTTCCCTGTCTATACCACACTCTAGAATTTCATTTCAGTGTTGCTAATTACCTCTTGGCAGTCATGTGCAATGTGTCTGTAATTTGTTGATTAGATTAATTTTTAATTCCTGGAAATGTCAACCTTAATAAATAAACCAGGATAAGAGAGGGGAGCCGGCATCTGTACTCACACTTAACTGCCTGTCATTGTCACTGTAACGAGGACTTTCTTACACGGTGACAGTGATCAGGCGGTGACTCATCATCTACTTTCCCCTGAGCTTTTTGTATTGTAAAGACGATGTTATAATATTTAGCCATATTTTAAAACATTTCCCATGATTCCACCGCCCTTAGACAGAGGTTTTTTTTTTTTTTTTTAGGCACTTGTAATCCTATTGCATGTGCAATTATGTTATTTTAACTTAAAAACCTATCAAAGCATTTTTCCCCCGCTGTTACTCCGACTTCACAATGATCATTTTTCAAAGCCTATAATTTACCCCGCCCTGTGCCGCTATCACCGTCTTAGTTTGCTGGTATCCCGTATCATTTTGAAAGAGAGTATGTTCATACTTTTTTCTTCCTTTCGACTGTTTCCTTCAGATGCATTTCCGGAGCTGGGAGAAGCTGTGCGTGTTGACAACACTGGGTCGTGTGTTTGCTGTTTGGGGTGGCACGTGTTTTTTCCACTCTGCTCTTCCACAGTGCTTCTGTGTGTACACGTGATGCTGATTTTTGCTCTGTGGTGTGCGTTGGACTCCAGTCAGCTAATTACCATGACAGTTGTTTTCACTTCAGATTCTGAAAGGCGAGAAGTGGCGGGAGGTGAGGGGGGAGGGGATGTTGAATGGCTCAACTTGGGACAGAAACTTGGAGAGAAAGACTGATGTGAGATTATGCATCGGGATCAGCGGAGGGATTTTACCTTAATGCTTGGGTATCAACCTGTCTAACCTCTGTCCTTAGGGATCCTGTAGTTGATTTATTATTGGATTAGAAAAACAGAGCAGGGCAGGAATAACACATTCCATTTCCTCAAGAACACAGGAGCATTTGGGGTGACCGAGAAACTGCCTTAGAGCAGATCTTTCTTTGACTTCGCCTGGGACGGCCGGGGACATCTTAGAGGGAAGACAAAGCACAGGATTGCTTTTAAGAGTCTTTTTCTTTTTAAATGTCTAAATGTATTTCAAGTCGAATTGTTCTTCAAGGACAATGGAAAGAAATGTGATGAGTTTCACTTGGTCTTATCCCGCGGATTAGGACGGTCTGCACTGAGGACTGAAGAAGAAATAGGGCCAAGGTGGGTTCTGGTGTCTGACCTTCCCCTCCACCCCCAGAGGCATGAATAATGCTGGAAGCATTGAGACGTGTCCCAGTGTGACCAGAAAACATGTCCGCAATAGGAACCATCAAGATGTGAACCGTGAAGAAGACAGCAGGTGTCCGTCTGTCCCTCTCCCCGTGCCCTGTGTACCCATATTGTTCCCAGCACGGGCGTCGCTGGTACCATTTTGAATATTTCTCCTTACTGGCTTCTGTGTGTCTCCCTGCTGGTCTGGGAGTACCTGGGTGATAGAGGTAATACCTGGTCATTTTGCCCCGTCCCAGGCTCCTACTAGATGCTCAAGTAATGACTTTTTAGTGAACAGATATTGTTAGGAAGTAACAAATTGACAAAGGTTCGTTCACAGGGCACGGTAGTGAGTTCATTCATCTGTGAGTGTCAGTGACTGAGGGCAGGCTTGGCAGTGGGACTAGGGAGAGGGGAGGGGACGTGGGAGACTGAGAAGTGACGACTTCTAGGGACGGATGGCACCACCAACGTGGTGGCTTTGACTCTTGTTGGCTCTGAAATTTCCCTTCTCTGAGCTTCAGTTTGCTGCCTGAAAGATGATAACTATTCTCTCACTGATAAAGATGCGTGGAAGTCAAACGAAAGGTTATAGTGTTTTAAAATTACCCTGCACATGAGTGCTCAGTAAACTTTACTTTCCTCCCTGTGTTCCCTCTGTGCCTCTTTGGGTTTTATTTAGGACAAGTGGCTTTCAAGGTTTATTTGTAGCTATAGAAACATTTAGAAAATACAGAGAGGTGAGGCTGCTCTGTGTGAATCGGGTGGGGGGTGGAGGGGAGGAGTGCCTGCCTGGCCCTCCCCTCTCCCCTCAACGGAACAGCCCTGGAGGACGCCTTATTCAACATCCTTCTTCAGCAAGAGTCCTGGACAGCCTGAGGCTGCTTCTGGGCAGGTGGTGGCCAGGCCAGCTCCTTCAAAGCCTCGTGGCCACTTCCTGAATCCTCCCGGGTAAAGGGAAAAGGTGGAATTCAAACCTAGGCAAACAAAGGCAGAGTTGGAATTAGAACTTGAGTCTTCAAGTTGAGTATGCGGACCATCCCCTAATCTCAGAGTGTCGCATTGTGCTTGGTGATGTTTTAGAAGAAGGACAAGGGGTTTCCAGCTCCTTTAGGTTGGGGCGCCAAATGGATATTGCTGTTTAGAAATGGCTTCTGGCTGGATGCTGGAATACAGGGGCACTTTGGGGTTGCCATACGCATATACTTAGGAAGCCTAGTCATACTTTTCCTCTATAGGACTTTCTTGGTTGGTATTTTTAAGTGAACATCCATCATCTTATGTTTCTGGCATTCCCTTTGTGTGTTTATGGATTCATTCATCTGTTAGTGAGCATTCTGTGCAAAGTGCTAGGGATATGAAGGTGAGCAAAAAGAGGCCTACCAACGGGGAGCTTTCAGTCTGGTGGAAAATCCCGTATGTTAGCGGATACGCTGGCATCCACCAGGCACCTGTTGACGAGGGGTGGGGATGGGCGAAGCTGGTACCAGGTACGTGATACAGACGTGAAGGATGAGAGGACAGGTCTCGAGGCTTAGTCGTGGCCTGCAACTGCTTCATAATCCGGTGGACGAAAAACTAGGATTCTAGTTTTCATAATTTTTCAACTAATTCGGGCTATTTGAAAGTAATAAAATATTATTTTCATGATATGGAGTAATTGATGTGTTTCACCAGTAGAAGTAATCCCTCTCCACTGCCCTGCAGTTTAGTGAAATGTCACCTTGTTAATCAAAGCTAATCTTTGGGGTGCCTGAGTGGCTCAGTCGGTTGAGCGTCTGACTTCAGCTCAGGTCATGATCTCACGGTTCGTGGGTTCGAGCCCCACGTCAGGCTCTGTGCTGACAGCTCAGAGCCTGGAGCTGCTTCAGATTCTGTGTCTCCCTCTCTCTCTGCCCCTCCCCTACTTACACTCTTATCTCTTTCTCTCTCTCAAAAATAAACACTAAAAATTAAAAAAAAAGCTAATCTTTAATTTCCCTAATCTCAGAAACTATGTTAGACATATGGGCGTTACAGTTATAACCAGTGTGATGGTTGGAAAGTAAATTTTTCTGCCGGCGGTGGAAAGATGCTGTAACGACATAGGTGAAATACAGGCAATTTGAAAAGAACCAACTGTTTTAAATTTTAATTGTTTAATCAACAAAACAATTCTCATCCTCTGGAGAGTCTATAAATGTGTTCTTAAAGTGGGGTAGCAGCTGACCGATGGGTTTGTAGCGTGGCAGCCGGGAGGGTTTGACCGGTTGACTGAATTTTTAAACAGCAGCCAGGCTAATTAGAGCCGGATGAACGGAGCCAGGCTTGTGACCGAGGACACAAAGGTGGCGGAGAGACACAGCCCCGGCCTCAGTGGCTGGCTTTCTGTTTGTCCGTGGGAAGCTGCAGCAAGTGTTCTGAACGTGGCTTCCGCCCCCAGACAGTTCTGACCGGGAAGGAAAGGAGCGGGTGAGGTGCCCGGCCCAGGAGGAGGACGAGGCCCAGGAAAGACCCGTTTCTCCTTTTTGCCCCGGGAAGAGCTGTGTTTGCAGGAGGCGCTGGTGGCTGCCGGGGCAGATGGGCGGGGTCCTCCGCAGACAGGGGGTGGGGCAGGTTTAGGAGGTGGACGCTTATGGCCAGAGGACAGGGCGAGTCCTCGGAGCGCCCAGCAGTGTCTGGAACTCATAGACCTGGAATGGTCCCACTTGGCACTGCGGGCACTTTCTCCAGTAGGGGGCGATAGAGTTGGCAGCCAAGCGGTTGGAGGCATTCCAGGGAAAAGGGCATCTGGGAGCTGGCAGGGCACCGAGTGAGCACATTTGAAAGGAAGGGTGTGAGGGTCAGCTCCAGGGCAGGGGGGGGAAGAGCCAGAGGGCTGATTCCCTGGAAGTTCAGAGCAAGTTCAAGGAGCCCCTAGGGGAAATCAGGCCTCAGAAATGATGCAGCTTGGCCAGGAGGGCCCTGGTCGTCTGAAAAGTCCACAGAGGCAGTGGAGGTGATCAGCTGGGGCCCAGGGGTTGGGGCCTGTGAGTGGAGGGTCAGAGAGGAGGTGACGTCTGGAAGTCCCGAGGCTGCAGGCTGGCCCTCACTGCTGTCCCTGTTGGGAGACTGTCCAGGACGCGCTGGAGCCTAGCTCAGCAGAGGTGAGGAGGAGGCAGCCGCAGAGATTGGGGGGGGGGGTGCTTGTGAGAAGCAAAAGGGGATGTGAGAAGAAGCAGAGGCGAGTAGAGACGCCAGAGATGGGGGTGGAGAGGGGAGCACCCCAACACCTGCCTGGCCCCGGGACGTGCCCGGCAGCTGGACCTCTGGTCCTGGTGGGAGGTGTTCACCCAGCCCCTCCCTTTCTCTTCAGTTCATCTGGTTTTCTGCTCCCAGACGACTGATCTTGGCCTTCGTGGTTCTCTCATCCCCTGGGTGGGTCCCAGGGCACAGAGGGAAGGGGGCGCGGGGGGCTGGGACCAGGACACGGAGGGGCACCCGGCAGCCTCTGGTGCGGAGCTTGACAGGAGGCTGGCCAGCACCCCATCAGTCACCTCCTTCTTGAGGGGGAGTGTGTGTGTGTTTCCAGAATTGCGGTCCTCACTTCCTGGCACCACGGAATGTTTGGCACTTTCTGGGGGCTGGGAAGGCACACGTTTCCAAACACCTTTCTAACTCCCCTGAAAACTGACAGTTTTTCAAATTGCTGAGTTTTGGCACGAAAAGGAGGGGTTTTCATGAAAACCTCTACAAGTTCAGAGAGAAGGCCGGGCATGCAATCATTTCTTCGTTTCATGTTCTGTTTCCACAACGCAGGGAGAGTTGCTTGGAATTAAGTAGAACGCTCACTTATGGCCGCCTGGCTCATACTAGGTCTTCTGGGTGCCGATGACAAAGAAATAAGCTCTTGGAAGGTAACAACTTTGTAATGGAAACAACTCTCAAGGTCCTTCCTTCCTGGGGACTGAACTCCCGCCCTGCTTTACTCCTCGGTCCCGTGTGTCCCCTCCCCCCAGGAAACTCTCCAGAAGGTTGCTGGGCTCATCTCATCTTTTTTCTCCTCTGTTTCTGGTAGAGAAAGCCCCGTCCCCCGGCAAGCCACTCCCCTGCTTAGCTCACATAATGCTCCCACCCCTGGACCCGCCCACCCTTTGTGGGTGTCTGACCACACTCCCAGCAGGAGCCTCCTCTGTTCCACAGAAAAAACAAGCATGCTCCTGCTTCAGGATCTTTGCACTTACCATTCTGTCTGAAGGCTCAACCCTCTTGCATTCAGAGGCTTTTTTTTTTTTCTTTCTGGTCGTTCTTTTGAAACGCAGTCTCAGTAGCTCTGTGCCCTCGCTTGGCTTTATTTGATGACCTAGTAATTTGTTGTTTCGTGCACCTGGCTGCCGTTTGCCATTGAACCCCCAGTGCTGGGTTGTACCCAACATAGGGAGCATCCTTCAGGACTGTTCAGATCATGTCCTGATTCTGTCCCACCCAGAGACTGGACGGCCACCCCCAGCCCGGAATGCACCTGGGGTAGGGGGCCCTTTAGGTCCCACGCCGCCAGAGAGGACTCACCACACCCTCTCAGAGGCCATTGCTGTCCTTCCTCTCAGATGAGCAGGGCCTCAGCTGGGAAGGGGGTGGCGGACAAGAATGCAGACTCCAGGGCAGGATGGAATTCTGTCTGCCTCGTTGTATGGTCCTGGCTCTGTTTCTGAGGTTTTCCGGGCCTCAGTTTCCTTGTCTGTAAACTGACAACAGCAGTATCTTCCACCTTCGTTGGAGTCTCCACTTCATACACGGCAGGAGGTTAAGCTTGTCCTGGGCACGGAGCTGTTTTCTTCGAATTCCTTCCTGGTTTAGGTGGAGGGTGCTGCCCACACACCAGCGCCTGCCCCAACCCCTCCTTTCTCTCTCCAGCCAGCCCTCCTGGGGGCGCTCAGGCCACGTTCCCTCCTCTCCCTCCCTCTGTGTGGTCTTGGGGCCAGGAACCCGGGGACAACCGCCACCAGCCCGGAGCAGGTGGGTGGGTGGTCCGGGTGGGCTCCCGGCCACCCCAGGCCTCCGTGTCCCAGTCTTGTAAGGAGAAGGGACGACCCTCTCTCTCACCTGTCCTGAGTGTTCAGTGAGAAGCGGATGGACTCAGGACGGACTGGCACATTCGGACACACAGACACACAGTGAGCCGCGGCTGCTGCTGTTTAAAAAGTAAATCTCTCACTGCCCCTTCCTGGGAGCCCCCGCCCTAGCCATTCACAGCTTGACTCTCCAGTGTCCCCAGTGTCCCCAGAGGGGTCCCAGGAAAGACTTTAGAACTGGATCGGTCACGTTGCAGCTAAGAAGTAGAGCCTGGCATTTTGTGAAAACGCTCCTCTGACCCCTCTGTGTTGTGTTGAAATTAACGTGGCCAGCAGGAAATTTCTTTAAATAAAATGACATTGGTTCCCTGCACCAGGGCGGCAGAGCACTTGACATTAATGCAGGGCGCTCCCAGTACCTGCCAGGAAGGTCCCTTTCTTGTCCCCATTGTGTGGATGAGGAAACTGAGGTTTGGAGAGCACACATAGCTTGATTATCTCTCTCTGCCTCATTGTGATTTATACCTGTGCTTTCTGCACTTCCCTCCGCCCCGCCCTCTTCCCACTATTGCTTATGACTTCTCCTGCACCATGAGGCCTCAAGCCCCGTGAATAGACTCATGCGTGTGTCTGAGCACATGTGGAGGCTGGGGCCAAGGGCATTGCTGGCCGCACCCAGGGCCCACTTACCTGCAGACACGGTGCCAGGAGCCTTGTGACCTTTAGGGCCCCGTGAAAGTGTTTAACCTCTTTTACAACCTGAAAAAAATAAATGAACTTTTAGGTCAAAGGAAACAATCAAATATGTAATGTTAATATGTTTATCTCTATACCTGATGCCATCAAAAATGGCTTGATTTTTTTTTTTTTTTTTTTTTTTATGGAGGGGCACCTGGGTGGTTCAGTCAGTTAAACATCTGGCGTCAGCTCAGGTCATGATCTCGCAGTTTGTGGGTTCAAGCCCCATGTCAGGCTCCGTGCTGACAGCTCAGAGCCTGGAGCCTGCTTCCGATTCTGTGTTTCTCTCTGCCCCTCCCCTACTTGCACTCTGTCTCTCTCTCTCAAAAATAAATAAACATTAAAAAATTTAAAACATTTTTTTTTTATAGAGGAAGTGGCCTGTGGTCGTCAAGATAGTGGCCTGTTTACGTCCTAGCCCCACGGATCTGAGAAGGTGCTAGGTTTCATGGCAAAGCGGCCTCAAGGTTGCACATGGAATTGGGGGTGCTGATCAACTGGCCTTCATACACAGACATGACCCTGGGTTGTCTGGCGGGCCCAATGTAGACACAGCGGTCCATGACAGTGGAAGGCGGGGCACAGGACACAGTTAGTGGGACCGCAGCTCTTGCTGGCGTTGGCGGTGGATGTGGGGACCCCAAGCAGGGGATGTGAGTGGCCTTCGGAAGTTGGAAAAAAGCAAGGGAACAGAGTCCTCCCTGAGCCTCGTGGAGACAGGCGCCCTGAGTTCAGGCCTTCTGACCTCCCGAGCTGTAAGATTATGCCTGTGTAGTTTAACCTCTAAGTCTGCAGTAATTTTACAGCAGCGAGAGGAAACTGATAGCACCCACAACGGCAAAAGTTTCAGAGCCCCGGTGAGTCCTCACATGGCCCCATGGCCCTGCGCTCTGATGCAAAGTCAATGCCACACTGGAGGCCCAGGGGCGGAGCCTGCCAGGCAACTCCAAGCTCCATGCACGTTTTCACTGAACCGAATCGGAAGCCAACTCTCTTCTCTCTAATTTCGAGGATTCCTGGGAGCCATGTTTTCCCTGGTTTCTCAGAGGACTCTTTCAGATGGAAAGAACTTTAAGTATCTTCTTTTTACTTTTAGTCTTCTGCTGTTGAGCTTTGCAGCTAGGAACTGCCTGCTCCTTGACCCAAATTTATTGGACTTGGCCTCCAGAGTGGTATTTTTCCCCTCTTACCCTGGTACACACTTTTTACGGGAGGTAATGGAAAACTAGATCCTGTTTCTGTTTATAACTCTCTCTCCTATGGTCTGCGTTTTCAGAAGGCCGTGGTAACTGGTCCAAAGTGAAAAACTCTACTGCATCAGTGGGACTTTTCAGTGTCTGGTGTTTGTGCTGAGCATACAGCAGCACCATTTAAATGTTTTTAATGTTTTATTTTTGAGAGACAGAGATAAAGAGAGACAGAGCATAAGCAGGTAAGGGGCAGAGAAAGAGAGAGAAGGAGACACAGAATCGGAAGCAGGCTCCAGACTCCAAGCTGTCAGCTAGAACCCAACATGGGCCTCAAACTCACGGACCGTGAGATCATGACCTGGGCTGAAGTCTGACACTTAACCGACTGAGCCACCCAGGCGCCCCAGCAGCACCATTTACCTGAGTGACCGTGGTTCCAGCAGAGAGACGAGGCGGGAGGGTGGGAGAGAACAAGAATGATGAGTCCGTGTTCTTGAGTGCTGTGCGCAGGCAAACACCCATTGTAGGCAAAAGGCAGCCCTTCCCCCCTCTTCTGTTTTCAAGATGCTATTCAAGGCAAGTTTAGACCTCTGGGGAGCAGCGGGCTTGCCCGGAGTTAGAGGTTGGCCACAGCCTGGATTTGAAGCTGCAAAGCTCTGTCAAGGAGGTGACGGGCAGGAAGAGGGAGCTGCCAGCCTCCCCACGGTGCCAGCAGAAAATTGGCCTGAAAACTGGGAGAGATTATGGGGCCCTTCCTTCTCTGGCTGAAAAGGGATTTCGAGGCGCTTTCTCTACTTGGATGAGCACGTGGGTGACACCCAGTGCTACTTAGTTATTAGTGATCCCTTTCGTTGACGGACTCCCGCTCATTTGTCATATGCAATGCTATTTGCTGGAGTGGACAGTGCTTGTCGGTGAGGATGGAGGGGGGAGAGTCTCTTGTGAGATGGACAGAGAGAAGACTCTGACCGTCGAGACCAATTGTCATGGCGCTCCGCTGTAGTTGACCTTCAGTGGGTGTCTCGGATCTTACCCTGTGTCCGCCCACTAGTTAGTTACTTGCCTGTGATTTGAGCCCCTCCTGTCTTTCCCAGTTACTCCCTTCCTTGTCGCTTGGCCCTTTGCTGTACAAAAACCTGGAATCTGTATGTGGTTAACGGAATTCTAGTCCAAAGGTTTATGTCCTACTTACGAAGGCACTGCCCTCCTGAGAATACAAGTGATGTCCTCCACGTTTCTTTGAGCGCTTTTATGATTTCAATTTCTACCTTGAAATCTTTGAATCGCTGTATTTTGGACTGTGTTGTGGCCTAGGTGCAACAGATCGAAGTTCTTCTCCAATGGCCACTAGGGTGTCCCAACGTTATTTCTTTTCCACCCTTTCTCCAGCTGCGATGGCCTGGATGTTGGTGTGCCTCTCGAAGTTTATATGCTCAATCCTAACACGTGATGCAATAATATTTGTAGGTGGAGCCTTTGGGAAGTGAGTAGGTCATGAGGGTGGGGCCCCCGTGCTTGAGATTTGTGTCCTAATAAGAGCCCCCACCGATCTCCCCAGCCCCTTCTTCCATGGGAGGTGCGTGAGAGAATCTGTGGCCGCCTGGCGCCCTGTGAGTCTCAGACTTCCCAGCCTCCAGAACGTGAGAAATAAGTCGCTGTGATTTATAGGCACCCAGTCCGTGGTGCTTGGTTATAACAGCCCACAGGGACTAAGATTCCAACTGCAGGGCCTCCAGTTTGATCCGCTAAATCCCTGTCTGGCGTGGGGTTTGTAAATTCTAGCTATGTCTTTTGTCAGATCAATGGTTTGCGAATATTTTCTCCCAGTCGCAGCTTATTTTTTAATCCTTTTCACATTGGCTTCACGTTAAGCTCTCAGAGAGCAAGGCTTTAAATTTCAATCAGGTGTACTTTATTGATTTTTTTTTCCCTTTATGGATTGTGTTTTCGGAGTCAGGTCGAAGAACTCTTTACTAAGCTCTAGATCCCCAAAACTTGCTCATATGTTATCTTCTAAAGTTTCATAGGTGTACGTTTTATATTTAAATCTGTGGTCTATTTTGAGTTAATTTCTAGGTAAAGTGTTGGGTTTAATGGGGTTTAATGATCTCTCTCATTAAACCTCATTCTGTATAATTGCACACAGACACATAATTGCCTCTGCACCAAATGTTGAAAAGACTGCCCCCTCCATCATGAAATTGCTTTTGCGCCTTTGCTAAAAGCCAGTTGGCCATATTTGTGTGGGTTGATTTCTGGGTTCTCTGTTCTGTTCCACAGATCCGTGTGTCTGTTCCTCCCCAAGTACTTTATTAGCATCGCTATACAGTATCTTGAAACAGGATAGATGGATTTCTCTCACCTTATTCTTTTCCAAAATTGTCTTAGCGATTCTAGTTTCTTCGCCTTTCTATATTAATCTTAGAATAGTCTTTTATATACCATTAAAAAAAATCTAGGGGCGCCTGGGTGGCTCAGTCGGTTAAGCAGCCGACTTCTGCTCAGGTCATGATCTCACGGTTTGTGGGTTCGAGCCCCGTGTTGGGCTCTGTGCTGACATCTCAGAGCCTGGAGCCTGTTTCAGATTCTGTGTCTTCCTCTCTCTGCCCCTCCCCTGCTCATGCTCTGTCTCGATAATAAATAAAAATGTTTTTAAAAATCTAAATAGGATTTAACTGGAATTGTAGTAAATCTGTCTGTTAACTTGGGGACACTTCACCGTGCTGAAGCATCGAGCCCACACACAGGGAATGTTTTCCGTTTATTTAGACTTCTTTGACCCCCTTCATCAGTGTCTTATGGCTTTTTTAAGCATACAGGTTCAGTACATGTTTTATCAGATTTAGACCTGAGAACTTCATCTCCTTTAAGCAGATGAAAATGGTATGGTTTACAAATATTTTATTCAGGATTTTTGCATCAATATTCGTATGTGACGTTAGGTTAAAGTTTCCTCTCTGTGAGCAATCTTTGTTGGTTTTCGGTGTCGAATCTTCCGAGTGGGGGAAGATTTTCTTGCTTTTCTCGCCAGGCACGAGCTGTCAGAGGGGCTGGTGGGGGGCTTCCGTGACCGCCTTTCTTTCTGCACCGGAGCTCTGGCTGTTTAGATTTTCTGTCTCTTTACTCGGTTTCGATAAATTCTACTGTCCTAGAAAACCTGTGTTTTGAAGTCTTTTCATGTTTGATTCGTTTCTTCTGGTCAGTGATTATTTTCTCATCATTTTCAAGTGTTTGTGCATTTCCTTTTTTTTCTTCACTAGAATATTTAATGGATTCTCTATCTTTGTGTGTGTGTGTCTGTGTTTTAGCTGGGAATTTCCCATCTATTTATTGATTTAATCTTGTGTGGAATATGTATCATGTGCTTGTGGTAAAATTTTCACACATGATAAAACACACTCAGATCTCTAGCCTGTCTCTCAGAGGTAACTGTCATTGCTATCTTCTTAATATATATCTGTCTAGAAATATCTGTATTTTATATTATTGTACCTTGTCTTTTTTTAATGTTTATTTATTTTTGAGAGAGAGAGAGACAGAGGGAGAGAGAGAGGGAGAGAGAGAGAGAGACAGAGGGAGAGAGAGAGGGAGAGAGAGAGAGAGAGAGAAACAGAGCACAAGTTGGGGAGGGGCAGAGAGAAAGAGAGAGACAGAATCCTAAGCAGGCTCCAGTCTCTGAGCTGTCAGCACAGAGCCCGATGGGGGGGTCAAACTCATGAATTGCGAGATCATGACCTGAACCAAAGTCAGATGCTTAACCGACTGGGCCACCCAGGCGTCCCCGTGCATTGTCTATGTTACCATTTTCTCCTCCTTTTTAAAAGAGGCAGTAGATATTCTAATGAAAAAAAAAGAACATGAACAAATACTTCAGAATAATGATAATAATCCCTCATCAGAAGAAATGAGTCTTTAAACAATTATGCAAGGGAAACAAAGCAAACATGACCTATTGGGACTTCATCAAGATAAAAAAACTTCTGCGCAGTGAAAGAAACAACCAACAAAACTAAAAGGCAGCCTACGGAATGGGAGAAGATGTTTGCAAAAGCTATCTGATAAAGGGTCAGTATCTAAAATCTGTAATTATCAAACTCACCACCCCAAAAAACAAATAACCCAGTTACGAAATGAGCAGAGACATTAATAGACACTTTTCCAAGGAAGACATCCAGACGGCTGGCGGACACATGAAAAGATGCTCAACATTATGCATCATCAGTGGAAAACAAATCAAAGCCACAGTGAGATAACACCTCACACCTGTTAGAATGGGTAAGATTAACACGCAAGAAACAATAGGTGTTGGTGAGGGGTGCAGAGAAAGGGGCGCCCTCGTGCACTGCTGCTGGGAATGCAAACCAGTGCAGCCGCTCTGGAAAACAGGCTTCTCGAAAAAATGAAAAATAGAACTGACTTATAATCCAGCCATTGTACCATTAGGTATTTAACCACAGGATACAAAAATACAGATTTGAAGGGGCACATGTGCCCTGATGTTTATAGCAGCAGCATCAACACCAGCCAAGCTTTGGAGACAGCCCAAATGTCCAACTGATGAGCGGATAAAGAAGATGTGGTATGGTATACAATGGGATATTACTGAACCATCAAAAAGAATGAAATCTTGCCATTTGCACTGGTGTGGATGGAGCTAGAATGTATTATGCTAAGCAAAATAAGTCGATCAGAGAAAGACAAGTATTATATGATTTCACTCCTGTGGAATTTACGAGACAAAACAGATGAACATATGGGAAATGGGGGGAAAGGAGAGAGGGAAACCGATGACCGGAGACCAGTGACAATGGAAAACAAACAGGGTTGATGGAGGGAGGTGGGTGGGAGGTAGACTAGACGGGTGACGGGCATTAAGGAGGGCATTTGTGACGAGCACTGGGCGTTGTACATTAGTGATGAATCGCTGAATTCTACTACTGCAACCAATATTGCACTGCATGTTAACTCAAATTTAAATTAAAAGAAAAAGAACAGGCATTCCTTGGGATGACTGATCAGTTCTCTTTTTCTGTTTTTGAACTCATTAATTTGTTTAGATTCCTTCCTTTTGCTTTCCTTAAATTTTATTCTGCAGTGAACCCTCTGAATTGGACTCTTCATTCATTGAACTCTTTCTCTCCCTCTTATTTAGTGACATCTGCTAGTAGGACTGAGAAACCTCTGCTAAGGGCTGCTTGGCTCTGTCCTGGTAGTGCTGGCATAGAAGGTTCTATTACCATTGTCTTCTAGATGTTCTTTGCTTTTGATTTTGATTTTCTCTTTGATCAAAGATTGTTGAGGAGGCTGATTTACATTTCCTGGGGCAAAAGCTTTGGGATTTTTTATTTTAATTAAAAAATTTTTAATGTTTATTTATTATTTTTTAATGATTTGAACTTTATTTCTTTTTTTTTTATTAATAGTTTATTACCAAATTGGTTTCCATATAACACGCAGTGCTCTTCCCCACAAGTACATGGAGATGGGTGCTAATGCTTGTTTATTTTTGAAAGAGAGAGATAGAGAGCAAGAGAGAGAGAAATGGAGGAGGGGCAGACACAGAATCCGAAGCAGGCTCCAGGCTCCAAGTTGTCTGATGCGGGGCTTGAACCCACCAACTGTGAGACCATGATCTGAGCTGAAGTTGGACACTTACCTGACTGAGCCACCCAGGTGCCCCTAGATTTTTAATTAAAAAGTTTTTTCATTTTATTTATTTGAGAGAGAGAGCGAGAGCGAGTGAGCAGGGGAGAGGGGCAGAGGGAAAGAGAGAGAATCTCAAGCAGGCTACACACTCAGCACAGAGCCTGATGCAAGGCTTGATCCCAAGACCCTAAGATCCTGGTTTGTGCCAGAATCAAGAGTTGGACGCTCAACTGACTGAGCCACCCAGGCGTGCCAGGATTTTTAATTTTATACATTTCTCATTGTATCTGAGAATATTGTTCTAATTTCTTGATGGTTTGGAAGTTTCTTCTGAGGTTTAAAATAAGGACAGGTTTTTTTGGTTTTGTTTTGTTTGTTTGTTTTTGTGAAATTTCCATGAGTGAGCAAATAGAAAGACTATTTTTGTTTTTAGGCTACAGAAAACACACATAGCCTTTGGATTTACCTTCTTAATTAATGGTGTTTAGTCTCCTTTATGCTGACGACCCATCATGGCCGAGAGAGACTGTCTCTCCCTCCTTGTGTCTCCTGTCGTTTGTTTCATTAATGTTGGTGCTGTGCTTTAGTGCATAGATATTCACAACTGCTTAATGCCTTATTGTGAGCTGTGTCCTTTGGCACCATGCAGTGCCATTCTTTGTCTGGCTTAATGCTTTCTTTTCCCCAAATTCAGCATGCAGATTTTACCATTGTGATCGTGGCTTTCTCTAGATTTGCCTTTGCTGATATCATGTGCCCATACTTCTGTTTCGATGTTTCTGAGTCACTTCGTGGGTTTCTTGTATATATCCGTGGGGTTGTGTTTCCTCTGATGATCAGGAGGGTCTGTCACGTAGTTCTCGTGGCCCTTTGTCTGACTACAATTTTCTAGGAGGCCTGTGATGCGGTGGGTCTTCAGACACCACCGGTTAACACCCTATTATGAACAAATGAGTGCGTTTATGTAATTCTCCTTTTACCTCCCCTCTCGCTCTACTCCTTCTGATGGTAGCTGACTCGTTAACTTGCTTACTGTTTGCCTCTGTGCGGGAAAGGCTCCTAATCCTCTGCTACTCCTTCATCAGCTATAAAGAACAGATTGAGGTACGCCTGGATGGCTCAGTCGGTTAAGCCTCGGACTTCGGCCCAGGTCATGATCTCACGTTCGTGGGTTCGAGCCCCGCGTCGGGCTCTGCGCTGACAGCTCAGAGCCTGGAGCCTGCTTCTGATTCTATGTCCCCCTCTCTCTCTGCCCCTGCCCGCTCATGCTCTGTCTCTCTCTGTCTCAAAAATAAATAAAAAAACCTTAGAAAAATAAAAGAACAGATTAAAAGCCAACCAGGATATCCAGGTTTGGGGTCTCTTCCCACCTCTGAGTGAACTGGGAAAGCCTCTTGAACTTTCTGTGCCCAGTAGCACCATCTCATCGAGGAGACATAATCCCACCAGGAGCTACGTTCTATGCACGGGACTGGCGGCAAACTGTCCATCTTCTGCGTGACCCGAGCAAACAACTGGACTTCATGAGCTTCTGTTCCCTTGTCTGTAAAACGGGAATAATGATCATACTTGCCTCACAGTGTTGATTAAACGGAATAAAATAAGTAACGTAGCTCCAACTGCCTCTGACACACAGTTCCTGTCCGGTGGGTGTTCCTGATTACACTTGATGACCCCGGTTAGTGGAACTAGATGAAACTAGGGGTGGAAAATGGGCATCACAGAAGGTGTCTACAATGGATTCCTCTGAAGACTGTAAGGAAAACCTTGGGACCCGCCTCACCCCGGAGAGTCCTTCCTGCAGCAAAGACCATGTGCTAGACATAACGGAGCTTAAGTAAGCAGACCTCACAAAACCCAAGCAACGTGGAGCCAGAGCACTACTAAAGCAGACATCAATCCTAATAAATATATCCCCGTCAGCATGTTACATCCTATATTCAGGTACAAGGGCAAGTTCAAGTAAAGGGCACCACTTTTAGGGAAAAGGTGAAGGTGCCTTGGAAGGGCCGAGGCTGGTGCATTATGCTTGAGAGACAGGGCTAGCCGGCCATCATCTCAGGAGGTGGGGCGGAGCTCAGCAGCTGCAGCCCCTGGCTAGATGTTGTGCGGACAGAGATGAAAGAGCTCTGGCCTTGTAACTTCTGCTGGTTTCTTTTGCATAAAGGTGGGGAATAACTGTTCAGCGAACACTTCCAAGTAGGAGCTCGTGGCCACACTGAGCGAAGAGGAAGACAGGCGATGGGCATCACGTGTTCGGATCCCGTGGCCTGCTGTGTTCAGCTGACGGACTTCCATTTGGCGCAGCATCTTCCCTTTGCCTGCCGTGACTTGGTGGTACCAACATTCACATGCTAGGAAACCACCGTGTATGAACCACAGTGAATTCTGCCTTCTATTGGGCATTTTTCCTGTCTGTCCTCTGATGAGCATGTACACACACGCACACACACGCACACACACACGCATACTATCTGTGTATAGCACATGGCGTGAGCACCTCTGTGAAGTGTAGCCAGTGGCTTCTGTGTAGTATGAAGTCCATTCTGAATTGTGGTCAAGGCACAGGTTAAGTCCAGAAAATGAATGTTTTCCCCTCAGAAGCTTCTGGTCTTCCTGGAATTTCTGGTGGGTGTCCAACCATCTCAGCAGAAATTTCCAAACCATGTTTGGTAATTTTGACTTGGAGGAAGGGAGACCTTCAAACAGGAAGAGGTACGATTCCTCGGGGTGCGTGTTCTTTGGCATCAGCCTGGCCTCTTCCACTCGTGCTGGCAAGATGGCCGTTGGGGGACCGCCTGGGTGTCATTCGGTGCAAAAAGATGTCAAGTTTCATTCCAGAACGCTCATGATGAAAATAACTACCACATGTTGAGCTACTTGAGGAGTAAGTGCATTGTATGTGCTAACTTCGTGGAAGTTAGAATTTCACAGTCCAGTCTTACCCAGACTACGAGGGCCAGTGGCGGCAGAGGCTGCCACATGGCAGAGTAAGTCCCTGAGCCCAGTTCTGTGCCCTCTGAGCAGGAACTGTTGGCATCAACTCTGCCTGCTCCCCCTGGATGCTCCAGGCTTGCCATGGTGCTACTCACTTGATGCCATCTTTCATGCCTGGTCGGAAGGTTCCTATTTTCTACCCAGACCTCTTTCTCTTTTTTGGGGGAGACTTTTCATGCTCTACTAGCACTCAGTCCAGGTGGAGGGAGTGGTGGAGCCCGTGATCTCTAAGCATGTTTAAAAAGTTAAAATCTTTGCTAACTTTCCAAAAGTCATTATTTTTCTTCTTTTTAAACAGGCTTCTGATCTCCAGTGTTTCTTTAAAGTCTGTTTAAAAAAATAACATTAGCGCAGCCAATAGACCAGTCAGCTGGCAACACATTGAGAACACAAGGAGGGCAATAGGAAGTTAAAAGCAAAGTGCTTTCCAGTTTTGCTCATATAAAATTCCACTGACTTTCTCTCCAGAGTAACAGAGTCAAATGTGAACTCTTAAAAGAAAAATAAAAAAGAATCCTTGTTTTTTAATCCTGCTTTGAGTTTCTAGCTGAGATGTAAATTGGCCTCAATTCTTGCATGGTTGACGAAAATGACCCTAAACCGGGTGGAGAAATTGAGAAAGTGCCAGAATGTAGCAGAGATGAGAAAGAGAGACATGTGGGCACTGACTTTCTAACTAAAAAATCATGTGTGTACTTTTAAACATCAAATAGCACTACTTCTAATTAAAAATAGTAGCACATGGGGGACCTGGGGGACTCGGTTGGTTAAGCGTCCAACTCTTCATTTCGGCTCAGGTCATGATCCTGCGGTTCATAGGATCAAGCCCTGCGGCAGGCAGCGTGGAACCTGCTTGGAATTCTCTCCCTCCCTCCCTCTCTCTGCCCCTCCCCCTCACATGCATGCCTGCGTGCGTGTATGTGTGTGTGCGTGCGCGCTCACTCTCTCTCTCTCTGTCTCTCAAAAATAACTATATAAACTTAAAAAGAATAGTAGCCTCTATCCCATACCCTTGGTCCCAATTCCTGACGTCCGCATGCAACTACTAATGTAAACCTTTTAACTGTGTCTTCTAGTTTATTATTTATTTATTACTTATTATTATTTTAATACCTGTATTTCTGGAAAAAATGCTGTTAATACTCTTTCATGATTGTTTTAAATTAGTTATTGTCTATCTGTCCACTTTCTACTGTGAAAGCTGAGGATGTCTCTTATTGACCCGCATTTACTGACCTACCTCCAATGTGTGTGCATTTTCTCGGTCTCTGTCTTTGTGTCTCTGTCTTTCTCCCCGCAGCCTCCCAAAGGAATTATGTTATCAATTTTAGCTAAATCTGTATTTATTGTTTGCATCTGGTCGTTGTTGAGCTATTATTTATAGCTGGGTCACCTGATCTACTATAATTATATTTCCTTTCCTCTGGAGCTTTTTTGCTTTTCCTGGAGGTGATAATCCCTTCTTTTTAATGGGTTCTTAGGTTTTCTAGGGACCGATTACCAATTCGTTCCAAAGGTTCCTGATAGATCTGAAAATCTCCCCGGAATACATCTCTAATATCGATAGTTCAGTCTGGTCTTTTCCTCCTGGAGCTCGCCCTCCTGCAGTCTTCTGGCCTCTGCCGGCACCGGAAGTTGTGTGGTCTCCGGGCCTTCGGCAGCGCTCCTTCCCTGTGCATGCTGGAATTCTCTTCACCCCCCCCTCTCGAGTTCCGTTCTGTTTCCTAGATCCCATGTCTCTGTTTGTCTATGCGTTTTGGTGGTTCATGTCTTCTGGGAATGGCGTTTGGGACGTAAAACTTTGGATTCCTTGAATGTCGCCATAGGCATTTTTGTTGACCTTACCCTTGATTGGTAGTTTGGAAATAACTTTCCCTAACAATTTTTAACAGCTTTATTGAGATAGTAATTCCTATACTATACAACCCGCTCATCTAATAAACTCACAGAATCATGTTCTCATCACAGTGCCCAGTTATGGGCCATCCTTATCCTGAAAAGGAACCTCACACTTGTCACCCTCAAGATCTGGAAACATTTTTCCGTTGCCTCTTTACCATCGGTGGTGTAATATGGAGATCTGAGGATATTTGTCCTTACACATTTTTGAGTTGTTTTTCCTCAGTAAAGTTTTGGGTTTTTTTCTATATTCCTTGTGCTAAACCACCCCCAGTGTGTGCCTGTAACTGGCACTTGACGTGACCTTGACATGTGGAAATTGTACTTTTTAGTTTTGGGAAATTCTTTTTTTTATTTTAATGTTTATTTATTTTGAGAGGGGTGGGTAGAAGGGTCTGCAGGGAGAGAGGGAGAGGGAGAGGGTGAGAGAGAGAGAGAGAGAGAGAGAGAGAGAGAGAATCCCATGCAGGCTCCATGGGGCTCGATCTCACAGTGAGATCATGACCTGAGCCAAAATCGAGTCAGACCCTTAACCGACTAAGCCACCCAGGCACCCCAATGTGGGGAAATTCTAATTTTTCTTCCTCTTTCTCCTTTTCTTCATCCCTCTCCTCCTCTTTGTCCTTCTCTTTCTCCTCTTCATCTTCATCTTCTTTTCCTTCCGCTCTCCATTTTTCCTGTCAACTTTTTTGAAAACTACTATTATTTGCATGTTGAATCTCTTGCATTAACTTTTTCTTTCTGGCTTAAAATGCTTACCAATCCTCACCTTCTTACCTCCTCTTTACCCTCCGTATTTCAGCTCACACTCCACCTCCCCAGGACCACCTTCCCGGCTCAGCCCCAGAAGAGTCAGCCTACCCCTACCCCTGCCCTTCCGGTTAGAAGCTTTCTGTGTTTCCTCTTTGGATAATGTCACCGTTGCAGCTCAGTAATTAATTGTATACTTAGCAGTGCAATCCCTGCCTTCCTCACCAGACTAAGTCTCTGAGGCCAAGGGCCAGGTTGGCATTGAGATCCCCTCTGCCCCAGCGCCCGGGGCATCCTCCCTCGACCTGGTACTGACAAGTATTTGATGCCTGAGTGAATGAAAGTGGCATCTGTGCTAGGAAGGGCAAGGCTTGCGCTAAGATGGGCATAGTTTATAAAGACAAGTTTCGGCAGCAGAAAAACAGTGTTTATTCTGTCTGGGGGCCTGTTTGGAGCATTTGGAAGAACACCAGTTTGTGTTCACTGAACAGCTATTTATCACACGGGCTGTCGGGCAGCTGGACTGTGTTCTGTGAAGTTGTTTCAGTCCCCACCTTCTTCGTGGGCCGTGTATTTGCTTCTGAGCCTTCCCATTATCTAGGCAGACAGAGAGGAACGTGCTGAGGATGTTTGTATTACATAAAATCCCTCCTGAGAGGTAAGACGTCACAAGCCCCTGGAAACTCTGGGTCTCCGTTTCCTCGCTGATTAATTGCCAGTGACCCTTAGCCCTTTCTCAGGATGGGTTAGAACAAAGCAAAGGGAGCATGACCGTATTTTTTTGAATCGTCGGATTGGGGTTTCTAAACTTCAGTCCTCATGCCACCTGGGGCTGGGTACCTCTTTGCTAGGGTGTCTGTCCTGTGCATTTGAGAATGTTCTGTGGCATTCCTGGACTCCACCCACTAGAGGGCCCCCTGGTAGTACCCTAGCCCCCAGGCATAACAATCAAACATGTCTCCAGAAATTGTTGCCAAGTGTCCCCTGGGGGGCAAAATCCCGCCTAGTTCAGACACATTGTTGTACAGCCAGACATGGGGTCAGTCAGTCAGACACAGCCGGTGACACCGCCCGGGGCCCACAGGCACTCCACAGGGTAGAGGGGACACTCAGTGGTTGGCAGAGGGCACACTGAGCGTTGGGCTGGATTTGGAAGCGTTTTCGAAGTCTCTCGTGGCCAGTACACTGACCTATTTGGTTTCGCCAGTTGGGCTCATGGTGGGTAAAAAACAGTAAAAACTCTTTCTGGAAGTGCTTCTGACATTGTGTAGAAGAAGCCAAATGTTCTGAGAGACACCAGGTAACTAAAAGCACAGGAAGGGGACCTCGACGTCAAACGTTGATTGTTCAGATCGGAGGGAATTTCCTCAGTGTCTGTTGGAACTCTACCGTCCACGCTGGGAGAGAGACAGGCGTGGCTGGGTGAGCAGTGACTTAGATTTCTGTGGCTGTAGTTTTCTGGCCAAGCCCTAAGCTTCCCATTCATTGCACAGAATCAGGCACCCACTGTCTAATCCTGCAGGGAACGAGGTGGTAGGACATATCTGGACCCATAAGCCCGGGGAAGGAGAGAAGGGGTCTGGAGTGAGTCTAAGAAAGGGACTAGAATCTGAGTGGGGTTCTTGTGGTGGGCAGATGTCTTCCCACAAGAAGTCCACATTCCGGTCACTGGAGCCTGCGAGGATGTTACCTTAGAAGGCAAAAGGGACTTTGCGGTTGTGATGAAGTTAAGGACTTTGAGATGGAGAAGGGCCCTGAACTCTGTGGGTGGCCTCGAGAGGCTGGAAAAGGCATGGAAACCAGTTTTCCAGAGCCTCCAGAAATGAACCACCCTGCTGACACCTTACCCTTCGCCCAGTGAGACTTCCATCCCCCAGAACGGTGAGATCTCATACACGCGTGTTGTTCTAGGTCCCGAAACTGGTGGGAATTTGTTACATTGGCCATAGGAAATTTAGATAGCTCTCAGAGTCCTTGGAGGTCAAAACAGGAACCCATGAAGGCCAAAGCAGGGCACATGGGAGCAGACAGTCCGGAGCGAGCACATGGTAACCCTTGGCCTGCTAGGGTGCGTGCGTTTGTGTGTGTGTGCATGCTTGCTCTGGCCGCAATACAGAGCGTGCAGCGTGGAGACGTGGTCTACCATGAGCAGAAACTCGCATCCCAGCTTCCTTGGAAGGCCTCCTATCCAACTCCTTCCAGCGCCACCCTCCACACACTTATCTATTCCAACTTAGTGCTTACATATTCCTTGTCTGGTCCTATTATTTTTATCAGGAGGTTCGAAGGAAGCTGGGATTATATTTGTAGTACATCTGCTGTGTGTCTGAGTCCAGAGTTGATGGATGTTTATATAGGAGCTCACTTAAGCTTCACAAATGGCAGATGTTAGAGTCTAGTGTTGATGCCGATCTGCCGTCTCTCTGCACCCAGTTTTGCTGGAAAGCACAAGGAAAAGTGTGGGCTATGGGAGACCAGGCTGCCCTGTTTCTTTCGGCTCTTCTCAAATATCCCTGTTGTAAGGGTAGTGCTCTCTGTTTCCTAATCCACCTGCTTTCCTCAAGCTGCGGTGGGAAACTTGGCTGCTGGGGTCGGGGCACTTGATTATCTGCCTTTAGCAGCCTTGTGTTGCTTGTTGGAGCTCATGGGGCTTTTCTTTTTTTTTTTTTTTTTAACACTTTTTATTTATTTTTGTGAGACAGAGAGAGACAGTGTGAACAGGGAAGGGGCAGAGAGAGAGGGAGACACAGAATCTGAAGCAGGCTCCAGGCTCTGAGCTAGCTGTCAGCACAGAGCCTGACGTGGGGCTCGAACCCATGAACCATGAGAGCATGACCTGAGCCGAAGCCGGATGCTCAACTGACTGAGCCACCCAGGCGCCCCTCATGGGGCTTTCTAATAACACTTGCCCTTGACTTGCTGTTCTTGGCCTTTTTCTGGGTACGTCAGTCTGATCTGGAGGTTGTCTCCCGTCCTGACAAATCCTTCATTGAAGTCGCAAGAGGCAGCGAACCCGCCCCAGTATCCTAATCTGTGCCTTGTTGTCCAAGCCTCATGGGACCTATGGACTCAGGGGGACCTATGGAGTCACAAAACACAGCTGGCAACAGTTTAACTGCTTTGCCCCTGAAGAACGATCACCAGCCTGGGTTTATACTCTCTGCCTCGCTCAGGCGTAGCGAGCTGCACATCTGAGGATTCCTGACCCCTTGGTTAGTTTTCTCGTGGGACTTCATTGGGTGCAAAAGACCAACTCCTCCCTCGAGACACGCTGCGTGTCGGGAGCTTCAGAGCAGTAGTGGAGGTCGTGAGCTCAGGCTTCTCTGCTGGAACCTGGGGTCCACGCACTGTCGGGACTCGCTCTAAGGGCCTTGTTCTGGAGCTTGTCTGTGTGTCTGGCTCACTGTTCTCTCCCTGTAGACTGGTCTCTGCTTCCCCAGCTACACGATGCGGAATGGGACTGCCATTGGCACCCGAGGTTTACAACTTATAACTGCAGCTATGTCTGGGTCTCAGATCTGAAATCCCAGGGAAGATTGTGTTGGCCCTACTTGGGTCAAGTGTCAAGTGAAGGAAAATCAACTCTGGGCACATTGTCAAGGTCTGGTGGTTGGCCAGATACCCACCGTTAGACTGTTTAACTGTGGCCAAGGTGCTGGGTCATGCCATCTAAAACATCTGAGGGTGCCTGGGTGGCTCAGTTGGTTAAACCTCCGACTTCGGCTCAGGTCATGATCTCCACCTTTGTGGGTTTGAGCCCCACGTTGGGCTCTGTGCTGACAGCTCAGAGCCTGGAGCCTGCTTTAGATTCTGTGTCTTCCTGTCTCTCTGCACCTCCCACACTCATGCTGTCTCTCTCTGTCTCAAAAATAAATAAAAAACATTAAAAAAATTTAAAACATCTGTTCTAAAGGCAATCATGTAGAAAGATATTGATGAAAAGGAAACTCTTGAAAATGATAGGACTGAATACACAAAATAATGTGTATGGACAGATCTAACTGTATCTCTTAGTCCATGACTGTGTTTTGAAACACCTTCAGATAATTTGAGATTCTCATCTCTATTTATTGAAAACAATTCACATTACATAATACTCATTAGAAAAGGTCAAGATGAGGGGTGCCTAGGGGCCTCCAGTTGGTTGAGGTCTGACCCTTGATTTTGACTCAAATCATAATCTCACGGTTCTTAGATTCAAGACCTGCATCAGGCTCTGTGCTGATAGCATGGAGTTTGCTTGGGATCCTCTCTCTGCTTCTCTCTCTCCCATCTTCCCCTGCTCACGCTCTCTGTCTCTCTCTCAAAAATAAATAAATAAGAAAAGCTAAAGTATAGATTTTAAAGTGGAGTATAGATTTAAAGTATAGTTAATGTTTTTAAGGTTCAATTTCTTAAGTTTTGGGAGTTGTTTTAGTGACTGTACATCAGCCCGTGTTTGTGTTTGTGGAAAGTGAGATAATTTGCAAGTGACTGAGAAATGCTGATTATAGGCTTGAGATGTAAGCATTTTTGACTGAGCGCAATTACTGTGCACAATGGACAGTTCCAGAGAACTTATGTAAATGCCCACAAACATTTGGTGATTGATCTGGGGGCACGGAAATCCTGTAGGTTGGAGCCTAGGGATGAGGGGAGTCGGACAAAGACTGACATCTGGGAGGCAGGAACATCTGGGTGTGGAGAGACCGGGAGAAAGTCAGCTCACCCTTTCCTCCCATCCAGGCCAGTTAGCAGCCACATCCTGGAGGAGAAACATGGCTTCTTCTACATAAAGTAAGATCCCGTGTGTGGAGGCATTTTGTAAACTGATGTGCCACATGAGTGATTAGTAGGACATGTCAGCATAGTTGCTCTTTCAAGAAAGAAAAAAATTGTGTATTCATGACAAGGGCAAAGATTTTACTTGTTTTTCTTGAACTACATCTTTTAAGAGACGACTGTGACACCTTCACATACATCCCTTCTCAAGAGACGACTGTGACATTTTCCCGGGCAGAAGCCTATCAGACAACATTCAGATAAATATTTTAGCTTGTTCGTTCCGTAGTATTTAATGGATCCAAAGGGATGACGTAATATATATGTAAGGTACTAAGCATCGTGGTGAAGCCAGCGCACGTGAGCCCACGTGTGCCAGCGACGCCGAATCATCGACGTGCTCTTTCCTGGTCCCACGTGCACTTCCTCCCGCAGGCGGAACCTGTCTCCTTCTGAGGGTTTCTCATCCCCTCGCCTTATCCCTGTGGGTCACACGTGCAAAACAGCTCTCTTTCTTGTTTTGAGCTTTACAAAAATGACTGATATTGATGTAGCTTTAGGAACTTGTCTTTTTTCACTCAGCGTCGTGCTTCAAAGACCGTCCACGTTGTTGCCTATAGTTGTGGCTCATTCGTTTGTAGTATTTAACCCTGTGAGTGTGCCATTGACCCCGACTCTTCCTTGAGGTCGATGGGATCTCCCCCTTCTGACTCTTCATTATTTTATTTTGTTATTATGTTTTTGCTGTTAACAGTAATATCGCTCTTTACATTATCTGTCTCCTGGAGCACGTGCGCAAGGAAATCTCCAGGATCTATATTTAGGACTACGGTCTCTGAGTTGAAAAGTATGCGCAGGTGGAGTTTAATAGGAAAATGACACATTGGTGTCCAGAGCCGTTACCCTAGGATCTGTTCTTTCTCCGTAGTGTTCTAGATTGCTCCACACCCTCACTGACAACTGGTATTGACATTTTCCTTAATTTTCAATAGAAAGAGTACAAGCCTTCTCTCTCATCATGACCTGCATTTCCCTCCCACAAATAGGGCTGAACTTCTTCTCCTGTGTTCACTTGCCATTTGTCTTACCTTGACCGTGAAATATCTGTTGTGTTTCTCCATCTTTATAGTGTGGTTTTTTTCTTTGTCTCATTGGTTATAGAATTTAAAAAGTAGGAGCGCCTGGATGGCTCAGTTGATTAAGTGTCCGACTTCGGCTCAGGTCATGATCTCGTGGTCTGTGAGTTCGAGCCCTGTGTTGGGCTCCGTGCTGACAGCTCAGGGCCTGGAGCCTGCTTCTGATTCCGTGTCTCCCTCTCTCTCTGCCCCTCCCTCACTCGTTCTCTCTCTCTTACTCTCAAAAATAAATAAACATTAAGAAATTTAAAAACGAATCTTAAAAATACATTCTACATCTTCATCCTTATATTATCTAAATGTGCTCCAAATATTTTCTCCCAGCGTCACATTTCCCTCACTGGTTTTTCTGTGATGTGTTTTGAAAAGTGAAAGTTTTTCCCATTTGAATGGAGCTCTATTCACTTGTCTTTTATGGGTAAACTGATTGTCTTATGTATAAAATCCTTCCATACCTCATGGTTATAAGGTAATTCTCCTATATATTCTTTAATTACTTTTTTAAATGTTTATTTATTTTTGAGAGAGACAGAGTGTGAGTGGGGGAGGGGCAGAGAGAGAGGAAGACACAGAATCCGAAGCAGGCTCCAGGCTCTGAGCTGTTAGCACAGAGTCCGACACCGGGCTGGAACCCACAAACCGTGAGATCATGACCTGAACCTTAAGTTGGCCACTTAACCGACTGAGCCGCCCAGGCGCCCCCTTTTGTTTCTAAGTAGCATAGTTTGGGCTGCTGGCCTATGGAACTGTACCTGGTTTTGTATAGTAGTCATATGTGCAGGTACCTTGCGGAACTATCTTAGCAAGTATAATCACTTTTCTAGTTTCTTTTGAATTTTCTTTGTAGACGGTTAAGTTCTTCGGGATTTAATTTTGTTGCTGTTTCTTTCTTCTTTAGTGAGGATTCGTGTGTGCTTCCTTCGGGAACCAAGTGGGCACTAAGAACGGTCTTGGTTCCCTTTGAGGTCCAGGGAGAAGTCCCTGCTTCAACTTCTCTAACTTTTGTTCCCCTAGGCTTTGTGTTTTGATCCCAGCACTGTTTAGTGCATTTTTCCCTAAGACAACTCTGCCCTTTTCTCCCCACACCCCACCCCCACCCCAAGTTCACAGCTCTTTTCCTTTCCTTGGAGATTTCCATTACTCCCTTGCAAGCCCACTGATGGTTAAAAGCATTCATCTGTCTTAGCGTCACCAGGATTCAGTTGTACTGTAGCAGAAAGCGCTGCAAGCATTTAGCCTACCATTTTGTTGTTGGTGGTGGGCGTTTTCTGTTTTTGTTTAAAGCAAAGCAACCTCAGGTAGTAAAATATCTGAATGTGTTCCAGGGTTTTGTTTTTGTTTCTGTTTCTGTTTTGTAGCCCCCTTCTCTGTCTTCCTGATCTGAAGGAAGCCTGGATGGGTGGAGAGTGTGGTAAATCTCCTACAAGGTTAGGGCTCTTACTCTTTGTTGTGTTTGGATTTTGACTTCTGTTTTTGGGTTAAGCCAGGGAGCCGGCTGGAGCCCAGAGAGCCCCCTCTCCTTGTCTGCAGTCAGAAAATCGTTGACACACATACTTCTTATTTGGGCTGCGTTGCTTTGAGTTGAAATCTCCAGTCACAGAGAATGAAATGTCAAGGTGGTTTTGTGATGTGGAAAAATCTCTCTGAGGAAAGTGGAAAAAAGCCACAAAGAGCTGTGGATTTCAAACCTTCCCCAAGGATTAAGAGGCCAGGAAGCATGGACATTATCTTCGAAGCTGGCTCTGTAATGACAATGGCGGTGCTAACAAAAGAATAAAATATGCAGCTTTTATGTTAGATAAAGAGTGTGTAGCACTCGCTAGCCTGCCCCCTTGTATTCCTCTGAGCCCCTCACCCTTCCTCTCTCCCCTCCACCGCTGGCCTCATCACAATCCTTAATCATATTCTTTTCAAATTTCTAGCTTACCTCCCTGTGCTCCTCATTAACCTCTAAAACCCTTGAGTAAAGAGATCATGTATAATTTACCTTGTTTTTACTGAGCCTGGCATGATATTTATAATACAGGAGCTGCAGGGTGAGGCGGAGGACTTAACACATTCTACAATGTTCTCAATGTTAACTTTCAGGCGAAATCCAGTCCTACCGCAGCATCATTGGTTGGCAAATACCTCTTCTGTCATCCTAGATTATCAACCTTCTTAATTTTAATTAAGATTTAATTCATTAATCCTTAATTTCTTTATGGCTTTGTCAGATTCGTTACCCTTACTGGGGTACGAAGGGTTAAGCTTGAAGATGAGTTGCTTCCCTAGAAGTGTCTGGAGAAGCATCTGAATTCTGCTTACAGTTCACCTGCAATCCTGTCCGTATGGCATTTGGCAGTGTATTAATTGTGATAGTATCATTCTTAAGAGCTTAGATTTATGGATCAATTACTATGTTCCAGGCACTATGCACAGACCCTACATGCATTACCTCATTCAATCTGCATCCCAGCCGTTGTGCAAAGATGCAGAGTTGTTACCTCGTTTCCCAGTGGGAGCTCAGAGGTCACATAACTCTGCCCATGTCACAGTTAGTAAGTGGAAGAACTAGAATTTTAGTTTGGGCTTCTTGACCTCGAAGCTTGAGGTCTTCGCCACTATGCTAAAACATTCTCGATCTTTAAATTAACGTGTAACCTCCTTGTAGGTAGCCTTATTATTTTTAGAAAGGTTTGGCAGCATGTCAGGTTTATATAGTTAGTAAATGACAAGCTCAAGTGCCTAGCACTCGTTTCTTTACTCACGTTCTCACTGCGCATTTGCTAAATGCCATGACCGGAGCTGCAAATTGTGTGTATAAATAAAACAATTCCCCCGAAGCCAACAAAATCAGTTTTTTTAAGTACTGAAAGGAAATAAATGTCAGCATAGAATTGCCAGCAAAAATATCATTCAAACATGAAGACGAAACAAAGTCACGTTCTGACAATAAAAGCTAAAAACATGGATTGCCAGCATACCTGGTTTAAAGTCAATTTCTAAAGGAGTTCTTCAGGCAGAAAGAAATGTCCCAAATGGAAATACGGAAATGCAAAAATAAATGAAGAAGACCAGAAGGTGTCAATAAGTAGATTTATAAATATTATTCATATTATTAACATGAAACAATAGGAATTTATTATGACATTCAAAATATATATAGAATAAAATGAATTAAATATTGACTATAAATATTTAATATAAATATTACATTGACAATAAGTAGAATTAAAAATTAAAACTGAGTTCCAAAATAATACGAAAGATAGAAGGGTGAATGGACCTGAAAGTTGGATGCCTCTAGTATGATCATGGAAGTGGTAGAATTATAATTTGAATAAGACTAGTAACTGAAGGAGACATGTTGAAGTACTTAGGGTAATTATGAAAAGAATGATGTGAGTGTATAACTAGTAAGTTAATAAAGAGAAAATAGAATAATAAGGATATTTGATTTATCAGATTTTAAAAATGCAAGAGAAAAACGGGGAAATGAAACAGATGGGTCATATAGAAAACAAAGAGTACGATGGTAGATATAAATCCAGATATAACACTAATTACATTCCATGTAAATGAACTACATTCTCCAAGAGAAAAATAATATGATCATGCTGTACTTATGGGATAAAACCTCATAAACTGAACTATATGCTGTTTACAGGAGACAGAGTTTAAATTTAAGGAGACAGAAAATGGAAATTCAAAGAATGGAAAGACCTATGTCAATCCTAATTAAAATATAACAAAATTAGTTATCCTAATTTCAGACATAGTTGACTTTAAGGCATGAAGCACTGGTAGAAACAAAGGGGTCATTTTTAATAAAAAAAGGGACATTTTCAATCATATACCAGTACTATTTGAGAGTCTTAGATCTGTATGTACTCAAAGGTTTGAGGAGAAGGAGAAACAGATAAATTCGCAATCAGATTGATGTTCTTTTACACACCTCTTTCTATACCTGATAGAATAAGCAGACACAAAATCATTAAGCGTACAGAAGATCTGAATAGCACAATCAGTACATTTGATCAGAGTTTTGTATGTGGAACACTGCACATAATAATTGCAGAACTGACATTGGTTTCAAGTGCACATAGAGCATTAGCCCAAACTGACCTTACACGGAGCCATGAAGGACATCTCAACAAATGTCAAAGGATTGACATGATTCAAAGTTCGTTCTCTGTCCCTTATGGAGGTAAACTAAAAATCAGTAATGAAAAGATAACTGGAAAAGCCCCCAAACCTGGAAATGTAAAGTTCTACTGCTAGGGGTGCCTGGATGATTCTTGATTCTGGCTCAGGTCATGATCCCAGGATTGTGGGATCGAGCCCTGTGTTGGGCTCTGCACTGAGTATGGAGCCTGCTTGAGATTCCTTCTTTCTCCCTCTGCCCCCTCCCTCACTCATGTGTGCGCTCTCATAGTCTCTTTCTGTCTCTCTCTCTCAAAACAAAACAAATAATAATAAAAAAATAAAATTATACTCCTAAACAGTCCGTGATTAAAGGAGAAATCACAACTGGAATTAATATGTTGAACTGAATGATAATGAAGATATGACATATAAAAATTATGGCATGTGGCTCAAGCAGTGCTCAGAAGTAACTTTATAACCTCAAGTACATATATTAGGATTGAAGAAAGACTAAAAATCAATGATCTCAAAAAACTGTACAAAATGAATGACTCATCAAACCTAAAGAATGTACCAAGAAGAAAATTATAAAGATAAGAATAGAAATTAATAAAATATTAGTGCGCACCTTAGGAAATTGCTGAGAGTCAGCCATTTCAGTCTGTAAAAATGGTAGTTTCAAATGGGTCATATGGTTCCTATAGGAAACATATGGCTTTATATGGTGCCTAGTAGGAAACAGATAATAGAGAGGGTAAACAAAGCCAAAAGTTGGTTCTTTGTAAAGATCAATAAAATGAACAAATTCATGGCTGATTAGGAAAAGAGGAAAAAAATTCATGGCCGGTATCCAAATTGTAAAAGGGAGCATCACTAAAAATGTTACATACATTAGAAAGACAATAAAATAATACTAAGAACAAGTTTATGCCAATAACATTGAAAACAGCTGAAATACAATAATTCTTCAAAAAGCACAAATTATTAAAACTGACAGGACCAGAAATAGAATATCAGAGTAGTCCAATATCTACTAAAATATCAGTTCATTATTAAATATTGTCCCACCCAAAAGCCCCCAAAATTCTCAGTTTCAGAAAGCTCGATTGAATTGTTACAAACATTTAAGAAATAAATGGCACTTAAAAATATAGAGAATGAAAATGGGGAAGCATTTCCCAAGTGTGAGTTTGCATAAACTTCCTTATCAAAATCTGATGGGGACATTACAAAAAGAAAAATTATGGTATAATTTTTTTCATGAGCATAGATAAGAAAAAATGCTAAGCAATATATTACTAACTTGAATAGAGCAATATATGAAAAGGATCCTACATCACCAACAAGTGGGATTGATTCCAGGATATAAAAATAAACATTAAAGAAATTTTTTTTAAAAAGGCATCTGAAAAATTTTATAGCCATTTGTGTTTAAAAGGGGAAAAAGCCTTCATTTTATTTTTTTATTCTTATATATATTTTAATGTTTTTATGTATTTTTGAGAGACAGAGAGAAACAAGAGTGCAAGCAGGGGAGGGATAGAGAGAGAGAGGGACAAGAATCCAAAGCAGGTTCCAGGCTCTGAGCTGTCAGCACAGAACCCAATACAGGGCTTGAACTAATGAACCATGAGATCACGACCTGAGCCAAAGTCAGATGCTTAGCCGACTGAGCCACCCAGGCACCCCAAAGCCATCATTTTAAACTAGGAATCAATAATAGCTTCCTTAATCTGAAAAAATATTCTCTGTAAAGAAAGCTATGGTAGAGACAGGGGAGCCCCTTGCAGTGAGGGGCCCCACGGCACCTACTATAGAGTCCACTTGGGCTTCTGCAGTGAGTCTAAAGCTCATGTGTGCGGACTCATTTCAAGAACTATACGTTTTTCTAATGTGAAAAAAGAAAGAGCCCAAACGACAGGAATTGTGGTCCTGTTATAACATGAGAAAGTGGTGTGGTAGACACTGAAAGATAGTATCCAGTGTTTTCTGAACATGGATATGATACGGAGCTGCAGCAACTAGCTTACAGCCCAATGACAGTAAGTATGAAACATGAGCACATCGTGATGTTTCCTTAGAACTCTGAGACAAGTATGAAAAATACATCCTTAGACCTCAAACGATGAATATTGAAAAGTGAATGTACACATAAGTCCTCTTGCAACGTTCTCTTAGAACCCTGAGATAGCAAGTATGAACAATGAATGCCTGTCGATGTTGACTCTGACCCAACCGACCAGCTGCCTAAGTGCCAGAAGCTGCAAATGTCCAGACTCCCTTGTTATTTGAAAAACCATGAGCTCACACTTGGTTAAAATAAGAAAAACCAAGGAAAAAACGTAGGGGAAGCCTCTTACTCAATGGTGAAATACCAAATCTTTTCTTCAGTCTCAGGAATGAGACAGGTTTATCTGTTAGTACTGCTTCTTTCAGCATCGACCTGGAGATCCTAGCCAGTATAGTAAATAAGGCAATACAAAGAATAATAGACCTAACCATTGGAAATAAAGGAGCAGAACTGTTGTAATTCTCAGATGGCATAATCATGTCCCTAAAAAATGTCTAAAGGAGATGTACCTGGCTTCATTGGTTAAGCATCTGATTTGTTTTCCTTAATTTTTATTTATTTATTTTGAGAGAGAGAGAGAGGGACAGGGAGAGAGAGAGAGAGAGAGAGAGAGAGAAAATATGAGTGGGAGAGGGGCAGAGAGCAAGGAGAGAAAGATTTCAAGTAGGCTCTTCACTGTCAGCATGGACCTGAGCCGGAATCAAGAGTCAGTAAACATCTGATTCTTTACTTCAGGTTGGGTTGATCTTAGGGTTGTGAGTTAAAGCCCTGCATTGGGCTCCATGCTGAGCGTGAAGTGTGTACACACACACACACACACACACACGAATCCCTATTAGACTGTTAGAATTAATGAATTAGCAAAGTATCTGGGTACAAAATCAATACACAAGAAGCATTTGTATTTCTACATATTGACAACAAACAAGAGGAAAATAGAATTTAAGGTAATGTCATTTATGAAATAATTAAAAACATCAACCACCTAGGGATAAGTCCAGAAAAGGTAAGTAAAGTAAGACCTAAATAAATAGAGGGAACTACCATGTTCATGGATTAGAAGATTTAGTATTGAGAAATGTTGACATATATATTAAGTGCCATTCCAATTAAAATCCAAAAGTCTTTGTTTTGGAAATTATAAGGTGATTCTAAAATTTATATATGGGAATACAATGGGCCAAGAATAGTCAAGGGAACTGTAAAAAGTAAAAACAAAGTGGGAGAATGAACACTACCAGATATAAATTCTCACTATAAAGCTGTACAAATCAAGTCAGGATGGGTTTAGTACCACATAGGAAATAGGCCAATGGAACAGAATAGAGCATCAAGAAACAGGGCCACCCATACAGTTCCATGATCTGTAGCAAATGTGTCTCCAAGGTAGGATAGCAAAATCATCATAGAAATGGTTCTAGGTCAGTTGGAAGCCCTTATAGAAGAAAAAAAAAAAACAACCTATTTTGACCCCTACCTCACACCCTATAGTCATCATCTCTGTTTGGGGTGCAGATCTGAATGTAAAAGGTAATACAAGGAAGCATAGGAGAATATCTTTATGATCTTGGAGTAGGCAAAAATTTATTGAAAAAAGCACAAATACTGAAAACAGTAAAGAAAAAAATTAATTTGACTATGTAAAGATTAAGAAACTCTATCAAAAGATACCAGAAAGAGAATGAAAAGGAGAATATGGACTGGAAAAGATAGTGGCAGTCCATGTATTCGACAAAAAAAAATCCTATATAGGATATATAAGAGAGGCTCGATTGGCTAAGTGTCCAGGTCTCCATTTCAGCTCAGGTCTTGGTCTCTTGGTCACAGGGTTATGAGTTCGAGCCCTGTATTGGGCTCCATGCTGGGTGTGAAGCCTATGTAAAAAGAAAAAAAAAAAACCATAAAGAGCTCTTACAAATCAAAATGAGAAAGATACCTTCATTAAAAAGGAAGGAAAATTTGAATAAGCATTTCTTAGAAAGTGATATTTAGATGCCCCATAAACATATAACATGTCCCACGTTTATGAGTCATCCAGGAAATTAAAATAAAAACCACAGTGAAGTAACAGGACACACCCAGCAGAATGGCTAAAATGAAAAAGGAAGGTAATAATACCGAGTGCTGACAAGAATGTGAAGCAGCCGGAACTCTCATACTTTGCTGGTTTGAGTATAAATAGTCGATTTGGAAAACTGCCACCACCGAGCATATGTACGTCCTGGGACCCTGTGATCCAGCAATCCTATTTCTAATTATACACCAAACAGAATTTTGTACAAATTCACCAGAAGACCCATACAAGAATATTTATAGAACCCCAGTGCACAGTGTCCCAAGCTGGAAACTACACAGATGCTCGTCAGCAATAAAAGGGACGAAGTGTCCATCCTCTGAGTGGAATAGTAGGCAGCAGTGAGAAGGGAAACCTGATATGGGCAACCGTATGAATTGTCAAAGACGATGCTAAGCCCAAGATGGGATGGAATCGTGGACCCGTGGCAAGGGGACCTCTAGCATCACTTCCGTTTCAGCCGGAGTTCAAAGGGGGTAGAAAGGAGAGTCCGTTTAGTAGAGGAAACAGAGGAGATGTGAAGGGAGCCTTCGATTTCCAAGTGTGCCGTTAATCAGCTGGAGATTTTGCAAGTGGAAGAGACTTTCTGATTGGTCTCGAGGTACTTTTGACCATGCGTGGCGGACTGTAAGGGGACTGGCTCCCCACTGCCTGGGAGACGAAGGCGCGCCCCCGTCAAATGTCCTGCAAAGCCCCCCCTAGTCCCAGTTGTCCTGCCCTGCCCTTCACGCCGCCCCCCAGGAACATCAGCATCCTTGTGCATCCTCCAAAGTGCCAGGGTCTCTCCTTTCTCCATCTGTTAGACACTTATACTCCAGTGGGAGATAAAGATGCTGTCAGATAATTCTAAAAAGGGCTATAAAATTATAAGTGAAATTAAACTGTGAAAGAAAGGAACTTGTAGAAAATAAATTGGCTAGATTGAAGGATTAGGGCTGGCTTATCTGATAAGGTTTGAAGTCTGAATAATTTAGAGGCAGACAGGATCGTAGAAGAAGATGAAAACAGTAGATGCAAAGGCCCTGAGGCAAGAGAGAGTGTAATCGATATCAGGAATTGAAAGAGCTCACAAAACAAAAAAGTCTTACAGAATGTCATGAGGATTTGGGTTTTTACTGCCAAAGAAGAGTGGCATTTGAAGCAGGTGGTGACATCATAATATTTCATTAGAAAAGCCAGTCTCTGACTGCAGGGTAGATTGGGAAGTAGTTTAAATGCCAGGAGACCAGTTGGAGGGAAATGCAACAGTCCTGGCCAGAGAGAATGGGCTAGAGAGAGTTGGGAAGATTCTAGAAAAAACATGGGAGGTGAAATTGGCAGAACTTGGTGATGGTCTTAGTGGATGTGGGAGGCTGGGGGAGAGAAAACGGGATGCCACAGAGGACCCTGGGATTTCGTTCCCCTGTGGGGATGCCAGAACCTTTTGTAAAGCAGAGACTCGGTCTGGCCCAGGTTGGGGTGCAGAGCAGGAGACGTGTATCGGTTGGTTGGGATGAGGTGAATTCCAGATGGAGCATGAGAGGTGGAGAGAGGGCAGAGGGAACAAGTGATGGAGGTCTGGGTCAGAGCCACGTCAACAATTAATTGCCCTTCAAACATAAGTTAGTGGATTTGTCCACATTTGTTTAAGTTTGAGAAATAGTTATTTGTTTTTCAGTTCTATGTTTCCTTCTCCCCTTTTCTTTGGAGAGCTTATTTTTTTTATAATAGTTATTGTCAAATTAGTTTCCATATAACACCCAGTGCCTCTCTCCACAAGTGCCCCCTACCATGACCATCACCCCCTCCCCCCTCTGCCTCCCCCTTCAGTCCATGGTTCCTCTCCAGTATTCAGTAGTCTCCCTTGATCTGTGTCCCTCACTCTCTCCCGCTCTCTTTCCCCCTTCCTCTCCCCATGATCCCCGCCAGGTCTCTCCTGTTAGACCTATGAATGCAAACATATGGTATCTATCCTTCTCTGCCCGACTTATTTCGCTTAGCATGACACCCTCGAGGTCCATCCACTTTCCTACAAATGGCCATATATCATTCTTTCTCATTGCCATGTAGTACTCCATTGTGTATATATACCACATCTTCTTGATCCATTCATCAGTTGATGGACATTTAGGTTCTTTCCATGATTTGGCTATTGTAGAAAGTGCCGCTATGAACATTGGGGTACATGTGCTCCTATGCCTCAGCACTTCTGGATCCCTTGGGTAAATCCCCAGCAGTGCTATTGCTGGGGCATAGGGGAATTCTATCGATAGTTTTTTGAGGAACCTCCACACTGTTTTCCAGAGCGACTGCACCAGTTTACATTGCCACCAACAGTGTAGGAGGGTGCCCGTCTCTCCACACCCTCGCCAGCATCTGTAGTCTTTTGATTTGTTCATTTTAGCGACTCTGACTGGTGTGAGGTGGAGAGCTTATTTTAATTTTTCTTTCTACCTCGTATTGTTTATGTGTGTGTTTTTATTAAATGCTTATTTATTTTGGGAGAGATAGAGTCATGCAGGCAGGGGTGGGGCAGAGAGAGAGTGAGGAAAAAAGAGAATCCCAAGCAGGCTCCGCGCTGTCACACAGAGCCCAACGCAGGGCTTGAGCCCATGAACTATGAGATCATGACCTGAGCTGAAATCAAGAGTTGAATGCTAACCCGACTGAGCCCCCCAGGCGCCCCTTGTGTCGTCGTTCTGACTGAGAGGTTTCCCAAGGCCATCGCCCCATCTCCGTGGGTGGGATGCACCCTTCACCTCTGCCGCTGCCTCGCCGTATCGCTCTGGGGTGTTGGCAGCAGACAGATGACAGATAGCACAAGGGGCTGTAGCTGCAAGGCCTCTGGAGGTCATTTGAACGTGGGAAACAGGGTGCTACTTTGAGCAAGGACATTTTCCAGTGCAAAGGACATGAGAGGCGCCGAGGTGCCTTTCAGAAGACATGCTTGATGCGTCTAACTCTGCAGGCGAGGGCTCGGCCCTGACCCTCCCAGGGGACAGGTTGTTGGGCTGCTGGCAGGTGTTCAGACGAAGCTGGTGAGGACAGAGCAGGAGAGAGAAGGCTTGGGGAGAGGGTTTGTTTTGCAGAAAAGCACCTAGGAATCGTTTTCACAACAAGTCAGATGAGCCAGAACGAGCAGAAGCAGTGCGTCTTCATACGTGCGCTTCCTGGGCAGCGCTGACTCGGAAACGCGGAGCCACGGTGGGATATATCTGGAGCCTGAGTCCAGCGGCATTTCACAGGAGGAAGAGAAGGGCTCCGCCTGCTTCAGCTGGCAGAATATTCCAGAGGATCACTACATTCGTGTTAGTTCCCATATTTTAAAAATGAAAAAGCACGATGCTCAGAAGGAACCTCTGTACTGATTAACAACTGATATAAATGACTGAGGCTTGAGGGAAAAAGATGTGTGCCTTCTACTGGAAGGTGGGTTTCTCCTGTGGTCTGCCGGACTGAGCCCCGCTGCGGGAGGTCCGTTCATGGCCGTTGTCACCCGCGTGATGTCTGTGCGGGGGGGGGGGGGGGGGGGGGGGGGGGGGGGGGGGTGGGGGGCGGGCCGGGCTTTGGGCCCAGCTGTCATGGATCATTGCTGGGGGTGGACGGATTGCTGGCATGGCTGTGCCAGCCAAGGAGAAGCCTGGTGTCTCTGAGTCAGACCCTGACGTTTGTGTTTGGTGACATCTAGTGCGTTATGTTCCCACATCATTTTCCAAATGAAATTTCTAGAGGGACTTGGTGGTTTTTACTGAGGTTATTTTTCCACACGGAACTCTACCATCATGTGTGATGTGAATGTTCAGTATAAACAAATATATAAGCATTTGTGTCTTTACATGTGACCAACATGTAAAGAGCCCAGGCAGTGTGCTAAGTGTTTCATCAAAGGCTCAAGCTTATCCTTTGAACTTGGTATTTTTAGGATCCTCTGTTTACAGATGAGTCAACAGCACCACAGATGGACAGTTAGCGGCTGAGGCCACACTGGAGGGGGCGGGGTGAGCCGTGGGGCCAGGGTGGGGACCAATGTCGTCTGCCTCTGGGACCTACTGTTGACCTTGAACAGCACAGGGTTAGGGGCACCAGTGCCCTGTGTGGTCAAAAATCTGCGTATAACTTTGGACTCTCTAAAAATTTAACCACTGGGGCGCCTGGGTGATTCTGTTGGTGAAGCATCTCTTGATTTCAGCTCAGGTCATGATCTCACGGTTTGTGCATTTGAGCCCTGAGCTGACCGTATGGAGCCTACTTGGGATTCTCTGTCTCCTTCTCTCTCTGATCCTCCCCCACTCACCCTCTTTTTCTCTTTCTCTTTCTCTCTGTGTCAAATAAGTAAACATTAAAAAAAAAAAACTACTAGCAGCTTAGCATTGACTGGAAGGAAGCCTTACTGTTAATGTAGATAGTCAATTTTAACACATATTTTGTATGTTATATGCATTATATACTGTATTCTTAAAGTAAGCTAGAGAAAAGAAAATACTCAAGAAAATCTTGAGAAAATGCATTTATAGAACTGTACCGTATTGAAAAAAATCCACATCTCAGGTGGATCTGTGCTGTTCAAACTCGTGTCATTCAGGGGCTAACTGCATGGCCCTTATCGCTATACCTCTGCATGGAATTGGTGGACATTTTATGACGTGAAGCCCCAGTGATGTTTTATTTTCTCTTAGGAGTGACTGGGTGACCTCCTACAAGGTCATGGTGAGCAATGACAGCCATACATGGGTCACTGTTAAGAATGGATCTGGAGACATGGTGAGTTTCATCTTCCCTCTGTGTGTGCCCTTGGTGTCCAGCTGGGTGGGTGTGTGCAAAAAGAGGCAGCGTACACCCCTCAGTGTCTGCTGATTCCGTGTCCATGCACGCCGACAATGGGTAATGTCCCTCTCATCCGTGCCCTGAAGCTCAGTGCCCGGTGGCCCATTTAGAGCAAATGTAAGATTCCCAGCCGCTGGGACGCGGTGTTTCCACAGTTCCCAGGTCAGCCCAGGGAGATAGGCAGCACGTGCAGGGCTCTGGGGTCCCTCACAGCTACTGAGTGATAGCAGTTCCCCGGCCTCTTTAATGACCCCCATCTTTCCGCTCCATGATCCGCTCCAGATTCGCCACTTCCGATCATGCCACCCTCTTGCTCAGGTTCTCAAGCGTGTCCTTCCTAACGTGGTGTCCAGAGTCTTACACAGCTTGATGGCAGCCTCCTATTTCAACCTTCTTTCTCGTTCTTATGCCCTGCACGCTCCTCCTGTGTTCCAGGAGCAGGGAGTCAGTGACTCTGCTCCTTCTGAATCCCACCTCTGGGCTTCTCCAGTCATTGCTGCTGCTTTTTTCCAGAATCCCTCCCATCCCTGCAGATCTAAATAGTTTTCCGTCAAATGCCACCTGCTCCCTGAAGTGCTATCAGGTCCTTTCCTTCTTCTGAAATCCCAGAGCTCTGTGGCCATCTCCCTGCCCTGGCGCTAAGAGATTTCGCCCACATTATCTAAGCATGACCTCCTCCCTTTCTCCCCACTGCCCCTGTAGACTGGGGGCCCCCTGAGGGCAGGGTCTATGCCTGATTCATTTCTCTTCTCCCCCCAATGCCCAAAACATATTGGACATGTCTCAGTAAAGTCTTACGGAACGAATAAATTACTGACCCTGTTATCCCTTGAGAGTCGAGCTCTGAAAGATTCTACCCTTTTCCCCTTGTGCATCAATAGATATTTGAAGGAAACAGTGAAAAGGAGATCCCTGTTCTCAACGAGCTGCCTGTCCCCATGGTGGCCCGCTACATCCGCATCAATCCACGGTCCTGGTTCGACAACGGGAGCATCTGTATGAGGATGGAGATCCTTGGCTGTCCCCTGCCAGGTGCGCTTGCCTTTCCGCCTCCACTGCAGGTGGGGGTGCCGGTGGAGAACAGGTGCCTGGCCAAGGGGACTACACACACACCAAGCAATCTCTTTCTCATGTTAAAAAAAATGCCACACCTATTGCAGAATATTTGGAGAATAGAGCGAAGCAGAAAGGAAGTGCATAACAATCTCCCAGAATCCCCCTCAGAAACCGCACGAATATTCGGGGGGTCGTAGCAAAGTGACGTGCCAACCATGGTTCTGCCGACTGGGATTTTAAGAGGGTGCCTGTTTCAAGGTTGAAAATTCACTCAACACCACCGCTCAGAAGCAAACGAAAGAAAAACTAGAGCGAATGTTTGGTAAACGTTTGGGTGAGTGCTTGTTCCTCGAGGCTGTATTCCCCGTGGTCTGTTTTCACACAGTGACATCTGGGTGTGACCTCGGGGCGACAGGAAGAAGGGGGCTTGAATTCACACGTGTCCTCTGGACTTGGCTGATCTGGGCTGGTCCATGACTGGCTCCGTCTGGCCTTTCAGAACTTGTGAGTTTGTGCCCATAGGGAGCCTTGTAGATGGCAGCCCCTTCATCCTGTCCGGACACCGCCAGGGAATGTTGGCTCCTAGAACTTCCTAAGGCTCTTCATTAGGGCCTGTAGGAATTTCCACGTCCCTGTCCACCTGTACTCAGTCACTAGGGTACAGGGTGTACAGCTTTGGATTATAGCTTTCCTTACCATTCTTGTCCAGCAAGAGAGTGAGGGCTTCCCACTTCCGGGGATCCCCCGACTTGGGGCACATGAACCCCCAGCGCTGATGTTCTCAGGCGCCGCAGTATCCATCAGGCCATTTCCGTAGCCATCCAGCCCCCCACCGTGAACTTACATTTGCTGTTTTCAAAGCATACTTAGTGTCATTTATTGACTTCCTCTCAATCCCAAAATAACCATGTCCTTGCTTTGCCAAAGATAAAATTTTCAGAATATGAACTCTGTATCGGTGAGAAAGGTGGGTCTCTCTACCTACCTGCTCACGCTCACACCAGGCAGATTCTTTGTTATGTGTCTGTACTTACTACATTGTAAAGCTTTTTTTATGTCATCACAACTATTAGAGACCATCTGTCTTGTGGAAGCATTCATCTAATCTGTTTTTTAGTCTGTCTTGCAGTTGGATGTTCAGTCGTTCCCAATATCTTGGTTCCATGAAGAACCGCGCGAGGAATGTCTTTGTTTCTGGGTCCTTGTGTGCCTCCAGGATTGTTGTGTAAATTACAGGATCATTCGCTTATAGGACTGGGGCTTAGATTAGATTATGATAAATAAGACCGTGTGTGCGGTTTCAAGGCTGATCCAGAGAGGATGTTCAAGGCCAGCCAGCTTGGGACCCAGGCCTCCTACGGGGTTGGTTTGTGCTGGAGTTACGGTTATAGGTCCTGTGTGGTGCCTGCAACACGTAGGGTCTGCAGACACAGATGCAGGCGGGTTGTCCGGGAGGCATGGCGTGCCAGGCCCAGAGGCTTGCTGTCCTGTGTCGCTCAGCACAGCCTCAGTCTGCTTGCTTTAAAGAGCAGCGTCCCGGGTTCTCTCTGTGGGCAGGAATTTATCTGTTGTTGGTAAGGGGCAAAGGGCAGCCTGTGAGAGTCTCATGAAATAAATATTTCCCTGTGAAGTTATTCTTGGGATGTGTGTATGTTTGAAGATGGGTCCATGGGGCCATTTAGACACAGCGACAGAGTTACGGTGTGAATTCTAGGTACTTGGAATGGCTCTCTTTTCCAACCCCAGATATTTAGGGCTCTCTTCCTTCTAAAAGCTACATAGAGGTCTGCCCAGAGGGGGGCCGGCCTTTGTGATGCCGCCTAGTGGCGGTCACATCTGAGGGACTGGAGCAGCACGGGGGGCTCCCAAGTCCACGTGGAGTGAACCTTGCTCACTGCCCTCTGGTCGGCACAATCCCTTTGTGCAAGTTCATGAGGCCAAAGGCGGAAATAACCCAACCACCTTAGCCGCTCAAACCCAAGGTGCCCTTGTGGTCTAAATGCAACCGCCCGGAGTCTGTTTTTCCTGGAACTCTTGTTTATGAAAAATTCATTTGCCTTTGCTTCTGCTCTCTTTGTTCTGTGCTTACCATTCTCCTGCAAGCCCGCAGGTCGGGGCAGAGGAAGGTGGTGATTCTCTTCAAGTCCATCATGAGTAATATTTCCAGAAACTTTTGAACTGGAAAATGAATTACCGCATGCCATAGTCTATTATTAATAGGATTTTTAAAGCTCAGAACTAAAAGAAAATGGAGAGAGTTGTTTATGGTTATAGTTTCAATTTTGCAAGATGAGAAGATTCTAGAGATCTGTCTTTACAGCAATTCAGATATACTTAACACTGCTCACATGAGCCCTTCAGGGTGCTCAGGATGGTGAATTATGTATATGTTTTACCACCATTAAAAGTTTTAAATTCAGAAACGTGTATTCTTTTTTATTTTTATTTTTTGTAAGTTTATTTAGTTTTGAGAGACAATGAGTATGAGTGGGGAAGGGGCAGAGAGAGAGAGGGACAGAGGATCTGAAGTGGGCTCCATGCTGACAGCAGAGAGCCCCATGCAGGGCTCGAACCCACAAGCTGTGAGATCGTGACCCGAGCTGAAGTCAGACACTTAACCGAGTGAACCACCCAGGCGCCTCTAGTCTTTTCTTCGTTTGAGCGTAGTTGACACACACGTGACATTGGTTCAGGTGTACAACGCAGTGACGTGGTAAGTTTATATGTTCTCCGTGCTCTCTGTGAGTATAGTTCCCATCTGTCACTGTAAATGCTGTTGCGATATCAACCGTATCCCCTGTGCTTTCATTCCCGTGACATCCGTTCCATCCCTGCAAGCCAGGGTCTCCCTCTCCCCTTCACCCATCCTCCACCTCCGCCCCTCTGGCAACCACCCATTTGTTCTCTGTACTTATAGGTCTGACTCTGCTTTTTGTTGGCTTGTTGATTCATTTGGTATTTTTAGTTTCCACATATGAGTGAAATCCTATGGTTTGTGTCTTTCTCTGATGGACTTATTTCACTTAGCGGAATACACTCTAGGTGGTTCATTTTTTAAGACGTTAAAAAGAAAGTTGTCATCCCCAATTTTAATGGTCATGTCCATTTTGGATGAGTATGCATAAAGATCTATGCATGTCAGGAGCTGGGGAGAGCTTCGAAGACACATTTTTAATCATGAATATTTCAGGTTAAGACACACTCTGGCTGGGGCACCAGGGTAGCTCTGTCAGTTAAGCGTCCAACTTCGGCTCAAGTCGTGATCTCACCATTCATGAGTTCGAGCCTCCCATTGGGCTCCGTGCTAATAGCTCAATGCCTGGAGCCTGCTTCAGATTCTGTGTCTCCTTCTCTTTCTGCTGTCCCCGACTTGCACTCTGTCTCTTCCTCTCTCTCTGAAAAATAAATAAACATTAAAAAAAAAAAAAAGACACGCTGGCTGACTTCAAGATCACAGTGTCAGAGAGCCTGGGTGGCTCAGTCCGTTGAGCATCTGACTCTTGATTTCAGTTCAGGTCATGATCTTGTGCTTTGTGAGATCAAGCCCCTTGTCAGGCGCTGTGCTGACAGTGCAGAGCCTGCTTGGGATTCTCCCTCTCCTTCTCTCCCTTCTCCTGCTCTCTCCCTCTCAAAAAAAAAATGAAAAAAGCAGAGTGTTGATGGTTTTCAGCTGTTTCGTTACCACCAGCGATACTGCCGTGTGTGGAATCCGTTTCTGAAAAGGACCCCATTGCTCTGCACATGATTTCCCCACAGAGCAACAGGACTGTGCCCAGGGTGCCGGGAAATGACTTCCAGGGCAGGGGCTGTCAGTGCTGGAGCCCCAGTGCTGCTCGGCAGCTCCCGCTATGAACGCATGACCCCTGGGGAGAGCCTCCGCGCCTCCCACCTCGTCCTCCCGGCTGCCAGGCCTGAGTGACCCCCTCCCGCTGCATGCTGTGGTGACGCATCTGGGGTTCTTGGCTTGGACTCAGGACGTCGTGAGGAGCTGTGCGCAGGTCTGGGGATAGGAGCTAAAGGGTGATGCCCCACAGCTATTCCTGTGGGTGGGCTGGGGCTGTCAGACACACTGCACGTCCTTCCTTCCTCCTGATGCACAGGCCCTCCTGGTCATAAATCACTGAGAGGTCACAAATCACTTTTGCAAGACCACTACCTGTCTTGCTGACCTGGAATATTTCAGCCTGCACCCCCCCCCCCACCACATCAATATGGATAAGTTGGGGGAAGGATGGGCTCCCCTGGGTCAGCAGAGCCACAAAGACCATGTCAGTTTATTTGCTTTGCCGCCTTTCACTTTCGTTCACAAAGGCCACACCTGGAATCCCCACTTCCCCATGGAACCCAGTCATTATCTTGGGCCCGGGCCTGGGCTTTGCAAATATAGGAATCCAAACACAAAGTGGTTGTGTCCCTTAGCTTATCTTCCTTTGATACAGCGGATGTTTTCTCAGCCTCTTTTTTTTTTTTAATTAAAAAAAATTTTTTACATTTATTGTTTTGAGAGATAGAGTGAGACAGAGCACGAGCGGTGAGGGGCAGAGAGAGGAGGAGACACAGAATCCAAAGTAGCCTTCAGGCTCCAGGCCCCGAGCTGTCAGCATAGAACCTGACGCAGGGCTCAAACCCACCAACCATGGGATCATGACCTGAGCCAAAGTCAAACGCTTACCCGACTGAGCCACCCAGGCGCCCCATCTCAGGCTCTTTTTTAAAAAAAGAATTTTAATGTTTTTATTAATTTTTGAGAGAGAGAGAAACAGAGCACAAGCAGGGGAGGGGCAGAGAAAGAGGGAGACAGAATCTGAAGCAGACTCCAGGCTCTGAGCTGTCAGCACAGAGCCCGACGTGGGGCTCGAACCCACAAACTGTGAGATCATGACCTGAGCCGAAGTTGGACACTTAACTGACTGAGCCCCCCAGGCGCCCCCAGCCTCTTTTTGATGAGACTGGAAGAGCTGGTGAGATTGGCTGTGAATCATCTGCAGCCTGTCTTCATTGTTAGTCATTGCCTGGGCCTTGTCGGATCTGAAAAAAAATTCAAGTCCCTTTTGGGGAAGCTGGGTGGACGGGAAGGACATGAGCTCTGGCTTAGATCAGACCTCGGTTCATGCTCTTGTATCATCTCTCGGCACCTGTGGTCTTGCCCAGCTTCTGGAAATACTCTCACTTTGCTTATCTTTGGTCTAAAGTGGAGATAACCCCTTCCCTGTAGAACTGGGACTAAGCCCTTCTACCCTTTCCCCAAACATCCAGTGAAATGACTCAAGCCCTCCCCATGGACCAATCGGAGGTCCTGAGTCTCCCTTCCCCTCTCCCCCCCCCAGGATTTCTGGGGCTACCTGGGGTGGTCGCCTGCACCCTCCAGGCCATCCGTTTCTACCTCTGCTTCATTGTCTTTTCCCAGTGCTCCTCCTGGTCTGCTTACTCCATTAGTCTCCTACCCCCTAGATTTGAGAATAACGGTCTCCACCAATGCTCCTTCACACCAGGAACTATTGCTGAGGTTTAGGGATAAGATGGGGACTTAGCTGCACGAAACATAGAGCCGCACGGACCTGACAGCCCGCATTCCTGTCGCTAAGGCTCCTGGTCATCCCAGCAAAGGGGATCCATGGCTTGCTGCCATTCCCGTCAGAGCGGCCCGCCGCACGCCGCCGAGACTGCTCTCTCCCTGTAGACCTTTCCTCTGCCTCCCATTTCCTGTCTGGCTGTCTTTCTCTGACTTCCCGTCTCTTGGACTTCCGGGTTGGGCGAGGGAAGTGAGTGGGATTGAAATATGTTCCTTTTTTAGATAAAGACCATGAACGCCCATCCTCTCCTTTCTCCCATCCTGCCTGATGGAGCCTGGCCTTTCAAAGCCATGAGTTCGCGAGGACTCAGCTGCTCCCCTGGAATGCATGCAGGCTGCCCTCCTTCTCCATCAGAACTGTTCATCTGCTCTTCCATCCCTGATGCATAGACACCAGGAAGACTTAAGCGAGAGCCATTTGTAGAGTGCCCGATGTGCTCAGGGCAGGACAAGTGTCATTTCCCCCGCTCTCCCCTCCTTTTACTGCCCTTGGCTGGACCATTGGATTCTGTGGCTAACTCATTTCTCAGGTCACCAGATCCCACGGGTGATGGGAGGACGAAAGGCCCGATGTTTCATTTCTTCGCGTCCTGGTTTTGTTTTGTCCCCTGTTTTGTAGCGTGTAGGCTGCTGGCTGCTCCTATGATCTGCCGACGGACATAAATTAAACCTCTACTTTTCCAGAAACCAGAACGCCTCCCTCTCACGTCTCCCCCTTATGCAGAGGACTCTGAGATTTGGGGATGAGAGAGCAGGTCATGTGGGGAACCACAGAGCTCCCTCCTTCCCTGGATTCAGTCACACAGCAAGAAGCCTCCCTCTTACCGTGTGGAGGCAGCTCAGTTCCGGAAGCTGGCGGTCCTCCCCTAGTGGCCTTGTGTACCACGTGCCGTGACTGCGTGCACTGGGTTGAATAGCAACCCCCCACATTCATGTCCGTCTGGAATCTCGGGATGCGATCTTATTTGGAAAGAGGGTCTTTGCAGGTGTGATTGGCTAAGATTAGGGTGGGCCCTAAATCCAGCGACTCGTGTCGCTGGACATGACACAGAGGGAGAAGGCCATGGGATGATGGGGGCCGAGATGGGCGTGATGTGGCTACAAGCCGGGGGTTGCCAGCAACTGCCGGAAGTGGAAGAGGCAAGGAGGGACCCTCCCCTAGAGCCTTGAACTGACTTCAGACCTCTGTGCTTCCTAATTGTGAGATGGTAAATCTGTTCCAGGCCACCCAGCTTATGGGACTTTGTTATGGAAGCCCTAGAATGCTAGGGCACTAAGGGGCCCAGAGATGGTGGAATGTTCCATAATCGTCCTCACTCCCCAGGGTGTGGTTGTCACTCTCCACCCCCTCCGCCCTGCCTTCTAGTCTTTGTTCTGCCATGGGGCTAGGGCATGGCAACTGAGCATACACTGGGCTCCTTCTCGGAGGTCTCCTGGCCCCAGAACGTGTCATCCTTTTCATAGATAGTCTTTCCTAAATAACCGGATTGGGATGTCTGTCCATCCATCCACCCGTTCATTCATTCCTCACTCATGTGTTCGTACATCAGACACGAAGGATGAGGCAGAGCCCAGGGATTCCGAGAGCAGGTGGGCACTTCTGCTGCCCCCCAGAGCTCTCGCGGAGTAACAAGGGAAGTGTGCCGGGCATCCTTTCCCCCAGGGAAGCCAGTCTCAACTCAGGGAGGTCCAGCCTTGCCGGCTTCAGCCTGTCATTCCTGTAACTGAGGGCGACATGCCCTTACTGAGTGTCAATAAACCTGTGGTTTCTCTTGGGGCACCTGCCCCGTGTTGATTATCGGGAAACTGCGAAAACATCAGCACTCCTGACAACTGTCTTTACTGAGCGTTCCTCCCATCAGGCTGCAAACTGGCCTCAGGGCTGTCTGGAGAAATGGCATCCGATCGGAGGGGTTCCTGGGCTTCCGCGTGCAGCACAGCAGGGCTGTTATATGGTAGGGCTATAGGAAAGGGACGAACGGAAATCAGCAGCACTATATGCACCTCCTTTGGAACCACTTGTGGCTGTGGGTTTGACGCTCCCATGGACAGTAAGGACCCGGCATCCAAACTGCCTCTGCCAGGAGCTCCAGCCCTCCTCCTTCCTCCTCTCGGAGGGATCTTGTCATAACGACCGTCAGGTGAGGCCGGGACAGATGTGACCTCTTGTTCTCGGGGGCCGGCTCTTCGGTGCCCCGCTTGCATTTGGTGCCAGGTTATCCGTGCTCAGGAGTCGGGGCTTCAGGCCACGGCGGCAGGCATTTCCTTGGGCAGACGCCAGGCAGGCCTTTTCTCAAAATAATGAAGTGAAACTTGCATAATGTACGATTAACCATTTTGAATTTTTTTTAATGTTTATTTTTAAGAGACAGAGAGAGATAGACAAAATGTGAGCAGGGGAAGGGCAGAGAGAGAGGGAGACACAGAGTCCAAAGCAGACTCCAGACTCTGAGCTGTCAGCACAGAGCCTGACTCATGGCTTGAACCCACAAACTGGGAAATCATGACATGAGCTGAAATCTAGAGTCAGATGCTCAACCGACTGGGCCACCCCGGTGCCCCTCTAATGACCTTATTTTAACTTGCTGACCTCTGTAAAGATGCTCTCTCCAAATAAGGTCATATTCTAAAGTACTGGGGGTTAGGACTCTGACATATCTTTGTGGGTGGGGGAGGGAACATAATTCAACCCCCAAAAGGCATAATTGGTGGACGGGTTCAGGCAGAGCAGGACTTTGAGTAGCTCAATAAGAGAAGGAAAGTCAAGGGGATGGTTGCAGGCTCCGTGTGCCCCGTCAGGAGTTTGTCCCCGTAACTGAGACTAAGGTGTTCCGGAAGGAATCAGCTGGTTTTCAGCACATGTGACGTGACGTGTGAAAGCAGACACTCGAAGGGAGTTAGGACACTAATTTTCCAAAGCTCCATCTGTGAGGATAAAGGCCTCACAGGCTGAATCAGGACTTGGGTTTTAAATCAAGAAGCCCTCTTCTCATTAGCTTACGGGGTAGAGGAGGTGGTTTTGGCTCGCGTACATCAAAATTCCAGGGGTGGACCTGACTCTGACTCTGGCTTCAGGCAAGACTAGGTCTTCTGTCAGGGGCTTCTTGGGGACTCAGGCCTCTGCTCTCCGTCTCATGGGCAGGGAGACCGACACCCCAAACCCACCTCGCAATCTGAGCAACTCCTACGGAAGGGGAGTCTCCTTCTCCACCTCCAGGAGGAAGGTCATGTGATTGGCCCAGCCTGGATCCTTGGATCTTGAAATCCCCTCTGAGCCAGTGACTCTGGGTACAGGACCCGTGTCATGGCTGGATGTCGGTCACACACTCATACCTGTGTGTGTTGGGTGAGGCAGTTTTATCCAGACCATCTGGAATACATTCCCCACAGGCAGAAGGGATCTTTTGTCCACAGAAAGGAGAAGGGGGAAGAGGGTTTGACTAACTGGCCGTATTTGCAGATCCTAGGTCCCCAGAGGGCTTGCCTTGGTTCTTAGTCGTCTCTACAGTACTGCGCTCCTAACAGGTTCTCAATAAAACTTTATCCAATCAGAATAAGTGGACAAATAAAGAATTACTTGCTGAAAATGTGGGAGGTAGAAAGTTGTGAAAAACACTGACCTGTGGTGTTGAGACAGTTCTGGAACTTGTACTCTCGCCCTTAGGCACGTTGTAGCCTTAAGGAGGGGAGAACGTTGCCAAACATGGAGGCCCTTTGCACTTAGAGTTCTGAGTTTTTCTCCAATCTCTTTAAAGAACCTTGAAGGCATAAATTGTGTTTGTAGACAAAGGGGCTTTAAAGAGTTTTAGAAAGAGGCTCCTGAGACTTGGGGAGTGTTGAGTGGTTCTTAGAAAACATCATATGGGTAAATAAAGCATAAGTTGGTGTGAAAAATATGCTTTACCTTTGCTTTGAGGCTCAGAGGCTTGGAAATCCAAGTGGAGGCTACTGGCGTAAGGGTGTGGTCAGCCCGCACTCCAGGAAGGAAAGTGCTTGAAAATCACCGGGAAGCCTGTGCTAGATCTGGTCAGATCTGCTTTTGCTTTCTTTCCTGGAGAGAATGCCAGCTCATCCTCAACTTTTTCCCTTTCAATGATGGTCCTTGTTTCTTTTTTTTTTTTAAGTTTTATTCCCATATTCCTCTTCATTTCTTTTTTTTTTTTTAATAGTTTATTGTCAAATTGGTTTCCATGAAACATCCAGTGCTTCTCCCCACAAGTGCCCCCCCTCCATGACGGTCCTTGTTTCTACTAGTATTATTGGCAAACCTTGGTGGATACCAAAATCCTGGTTTTTTGGCGTTTGGGTCTAGATGTGATTTTCACCTCATTGCATGCAGCCTCCGTTCTCCAGGGTGAAGCCGGTGGTTAGGGAACCCTGGCAGCTGTGTGCCATGTGTACTGAGTGCCTCGTCCCTGCTGGCAGGGTGCTGAGTCTTTAACACAGTGCTACTCAGACTTCCGAGCCCGTAGAGTTGGCTGGGGTTGTTTTTATGTGTGGATTCTGATTCGGTAGGTCTGGGCTGGGTCTAAACAGGCAGCCAGAGTGCTGGTCTGAGGACCGCACGTGGTGACACAAATCCGGACCTGCTGCTCTGGTACCACTCGGAGCAAATGCCCATCTGTCACCCACCACCGCCACCGCTACTGCCTCTGGAATCACCCTTTGAGCCACTTGGATCGAACCACAGCTACCGTGGCTGTCATTTTGGCTGCATGGTGTCTGGGCAGGAGAGTGACCTGGCTGAAGCATCGAGTTCTCTCTATGTTGGGAGCCGGCCAGGATTTCCAGCTCGTCCTCCAGATGGAGATGCCGCAGGGCCGGCGGCAGGTCACATCCAGAGAAAGACCTCCGGGCCCAGAGTGCTCCCCCCTTGTCCTCCTCCTCGCTCCTCTTCTTCCCCAGTCTGTCCTTCCTTCTGAGTGTCCTTTGTTCTCATAACCTTATGAACAACACAGCTTATGTGGATTGAAGAAAAGAGTCGATTTATATAGGCAGAGAATCAAGTTAAGAGCAGACATCTCTCCCCAGACCTCCGAATCCCAGGCTCCACGGGTCAGTGGTGGTAATACAGCCTGTTCATGCCTGTTTGGAGGTTTCAGCAGAAACCCCAGACACTCCCCCTCCCAGCAGCCAGGGCTCAGTGGTACGGGAACTGGGTGTCTCACGTGGTTGGGAGTGCCAAGGGAGATTGGTTGGGATCGAGGGCAGCTATGCTCCTGATGCTGGCGGGGTTCTCTCTGTCCTCTACTCCAGGGAGCTTCTCACTCACTCCTCCTCTGCACCAGTAAAGTCCTTCCCTTCAGTCTGGACCAGTAAGGGAGGTGAGGCGGTGCTGTGCTCTGATTGGCTGAGACCAGTCACACTGGCCCCCTGAGCTGGGACGTGAGGTGGATTTCCTAGAAGGTTTGGGGCAGTTCCCAAACTACACTGGGTTTCTGTAAGGAAGGGTGGAAGTGGACTAGATACTGGCTGAGTAACTAATAGTGTGCACCACACTTCCAGAAGTTTCCATTTATGTATACAGTGCTGATATTCATTCCCGTATTCATTCATTCAGTGCTGAGTGTTTGCCAGGCACATAGATTATCCCAGTTACTATTAAGGAAAAACCAATGAAAGAAGTTCCTTTCTTCCCTTTTATGGGTAAAGAAATGAAGGCAAAAACTGTTTGAGTGATTTATCTGAGATCACACAGCACTCAAGTAGAAGAGTGGAGATTTGAACCAGGCATTCTGGCTCTAGGTCTACACTCCCCACCACTGGCTAATTCTGACTCCTGAGATACTTCTCAAAAGTTGGCTCTCTCCCCTCGGTGCATATGTTATGAAGCTAGAGATTAGGCTGTGTCTCCACACGAATCAGTCAACCAATGGAACCACCACAAGGAATAGAATGATGTGAGTGAATTTAAAACCGCATTTCTGTCCCTAGATCCAAATAACTATTATCACCGACGGAATGAAATGACCACCACCGACGCCCTGGATTTTAAGCACCACAACTATAAGGAAATGCGCCAGGTAAGATCCAGATTTCTCAAAGAGCATTATATCGTGTGCCCAGAAGAACACAGTTGTGTGTGTTTGTGTGTGTGTGTGTGTGTGTGTGTGTGTGTGTGTGTGATTTCCTTCTAGAAATTAAGATGATATATTTGGGACGGACATCTGAATGATCATTTTGGTTTTCTGAAGCTGTGCTAAATGCTTGTAGTGTCTAGGCTGAGGATGCCTTGTTGGAGTTGCAGTGACCAGAGGAAGGCTCCTTCTCCAGCGAGTGGTTGAAACAGAATTTGAAGCCAGACTTTTCTGATTTAATACAGGAGTTCTTAAGAATCACTATGTGTTTGGGACACCTGGGTGGCTCAGTCAGTTGAGCGTCCACCTCTTCATTTTGGCTCAGGTCATGGATCCCAGGGTCATGGGATCAAGCCATGCTTTGGGCTCCGTGGGTGTGGAACCTGCTTGGGATTCTCTCTCCCTCTCCCTCTGCCCCTCTCCCCTGCTCACATGCTCGCTCGCTCTCTTTCTCTTTCTCTCTCATAAGAAAAAAGACTCACTGTATGTTTAAGTGATAACACTGGTTTGTGGATGTTAGTCACAGGCAGAGTTGAAGAAGAAAAAGGATCTAGAATACACTGATAATAGTAATTGTAGGACCTACGTTAATTTACTACGTTGGCAATTTACCTGTATTAACATGATCTGCCCTCCTGACCCCCAGGAAGGCGGGGACTGTTCTCTTTCCCTTACTGGTGGGGAAACCAGCTTCCAAGGAAATATATACTACTACCACTCGCTATGCAGACTCTCTGATTCTCCATTTTGGTTGTATAACAGAATCATGTGGGGAAGTTTAGAAAAATACATGTACCTGAACCCTACCTTGGGCCACTTTTTAAAGCTGAATCCTTTGGAGAAGGGCCTGGAGGTCTAAATTTTTCAAAGCTCACCTTGTGTTTCTGATGTACAGCCAGGGTTGAGAACTACCAGTTGATACCTTTATAGCTCTTCGTACTTCTGTGCCCTTAGCAGCAAAAGTCAATCCCAGCCAACATGGTCCCCAGAATTAGTTACAGAAACCAAGTAATTCTGAGCTGGGGACAATATTTGTGTACTGGGCCCGGAACGGAGAAGGGACCAACCATGGATTAGGACGGGCTACAAAAGCAGTCCACATGCCGGGTGCTCTGCCTGTGAAATCCTGTTCAACCTCTGCCCCCAGCATGGTTCTAGAAAGCCCAGCGGGAGCTGACAAATGAGAAACCCTTGGATGCCTAAGAGCCTGTTTGCAGAGACTGAACGGTCAGAGATCCTCACGAATACATTTCCAGAAGAAGGATTCGCCGAGGGCAAATCAGCATGGCTCAAAGCAAGGGTCCCTGGGCGCTGAGAGAAGGAGCCGGACACCCAGTACAAGAGGAGATGTCCCTGAGGTCGGAGCACGTAGGCCGAGCTGAGGGGGCTCTCGGCCTCATCCCAGGGAACCCATAAAGCCAGCTCGTCTCAATGTCATTTACTCTGAGACGCTCACACACAGCTTCCAGACCCTTGTCAGTCAGCACAGACCGAGAGGTGGGACACGCTGAAGAAATGGTCTCTCTGTCTTGTGCTTCAGAAACGAGGCTAATGTGTTTGGACTGGAGGTCTGCGCGTCATCCCCACTGCACTGCATTCTCCAGTGTTTATAGGACTCTGGTCCCCTTTCCGTTCCACGGAGCACTCCTGTTAACTCGGCTTCACTCACTGGACCTCTCAGGATGCCTTCTGCAAGCCCAGAAATGAGGCAAATACCAACTCAGTTGGTGCAATTAATGTCAAAAGCAATGAGTCTAAATGGTTTCAAGTAAGCTGTTGCACAGAGAGTCTGGGGAGCTGGTATCTTTAAATAGTTGTTCTTTGTGGGAAATCGGGGTCCTTCCAGAAAAGGAGAATGAGTGGAGGGTGCTTCGTTACCCTGGGTGATGCTGCTCACCGTCACGTGGTGATGTAGAGCCAAGAGGAGCCTTGGAGTGGCCAGTGCAGCGCCTGCAGGTGGTCTGGGTGTCGCCAGGGCCCCACAGCCCTTCACTGGAAACTGTTCAAGGGAGCATCTATCAGTACTGACGAGCATTCCAGCCGGAAGTGACTTGCCATTTGGATTCCTGGCTCCTGGGGATGAAAAAGAAGCCAGCATTTTAGCAATTCCCCGTATGGAGTTTGCTAGGTTACTATAGAAATCTCTCGACTTCAGGAAAAAAATGTTAGTTTATCCTACTATTGAGAGCGACATTTCCAACAAACAAAAAAAAAATGAGAAACAGCAGTGGAGCAGGAAGAGAGAAGAGAAAATAGAAAAACATATTGCATCGGAAGGGGAAAATGCCAAGAACGTGTGCAGGAAATATTTCTAGAGCACTGACTTCTGAGGCTCTGTTCTCCCACGGGAGGAGCCCCGGTAGGTGGGGGGGGAGGGCAAAGAGCGGTTGCACGTCCCTGGTGTCATGAGGAGAGTGAGCGCTCCCCTCCGGGAATGCCACCTCCTTTCCAGGCCGAGTCACGGTTCCTAACTGCTGAGTTACCTGTTTGTATGCGCCTCCTTCGTTGGGGACGATGAGGCCAGAAACCCCGCCACTTTGTCATGAACCCGTAATGTGCACTCAATCAGTGTGTGCAGTGGAGGCCTTTCCAGCGGGGATATTTGGGGAATCGGAGGGAGAAGTGACTGGTCCGATTGGCCTGGTTGGGAAGGACTTTGGGTGCGGATGGGGTTGGCTGCCATCTGGGCCCGTTGGCCAGCCTTGGGCAGGTCAAGACAGAAGGGAGGGCACCCCAGGCAGTGCGAGGAAAGGTGTGGAGGTAGGAGCAAATGGCATGTTTCTAGAACAGCCTGCAGGGAGAGCCTTTTGTACTGGGTCTGAGAATCAGAGGAGGTTTTTACGTGGCAGAGTAGTGTTTTGGGGGGATTAGCCTGGAAGTCCTGTGGGGGGTAGACTGGCAGGGATGGCCACAGTCCCCAGGAGAGAGGCCACCGGGCCTGAAGAAGGATGAGAGAGAGGCCTCTCTCAGGAGGACTGGCTAGTCCTTGGTCCCCTATTGGAATGAACTGGGGGGACCGGGGGGGTCTGGCATGGCTCCAGAGAGGGTGGCATACCATCCACAAAGGGAGAGAGTCAGTGGTTTGGAGGAGAAGGTTCCTGATTTGACTTTGGTTTTGGATGCGGTGCAGTCAGGTGGGGTTTGGGAAGGCTGGCAGTAAGGGGACTGTGATGCAGAGACACGGGTGGGAAGGCGGCCAGCTAGTGGCATTGACTTCCAGGGCTGCGAAGGTGGGTCAGGGGCACCGAGCTGTGGGGCAGCGGCCGAGCCTGCCCTGGGGATGGATGACGGTGGCTGGAAGCTAGGGAAGGGCATCCAGCCTGCAGATCCCGAGGAGCCCACCTCCTCACCCATGGGGTCCCTCCTCCCGCCATGCTATCCCTCCCCCTCCCTCCGGGAGTCTTCCTCCTGGGGACCAGATGCAGCTGTGCCTGTTTCTCAGGCAAATGAAGAAAGCTGCTGGAAGAGGGCTTTTCCTCTTCTCCCCTCACCCTTTTAAAAAACACGTTCATTCATTGGAGGAGCCCCTTTACATGAACATCGCATGCAAACCCCAAGGCTAAAGGTCAGTCCTCCTTGAACCCCCACCCTAAAGAATCAGCCATTTGCATTTACGTGGCCCCTTCCCATTCAGGGCTGCAGTTTCTGTGCTCACGGAACTCCTAGGATTCTGATCAGAGGATGGCTATAATTGTGCCCTGCTTTCCTCGCTCAGTATTGGATCATGAGCCATTTTCCATGGTGTCCTCATAGTTGTAATTATGCTTGTGCAGAACGTCCCGGGGGGTGGATGCAGCGTGCTCAGCCTTCCTGGCTGGAGCGCTTGGACGTCTCCCAGCTTTGTGTCCCCGGGGAAAGGCTGAAACATCTCACAAGTGCCACCGTGCCTGTCACTGTACCATCCTTTATGCAGAAGCCCCTTCTTGTATATTGCTAGAAACTGAATGTCTAGAGGAGGGGCCTCAAGTCCTGTTTCCTGCAGAGCAGGGAGGCAGCAGAGCCTAGGATTCGGTAGATACAAGGCTGGCAAAGCGCATTCCCCTCTCTGGGATGAGGAAACGGTCTTAATGAAGCTAGGATTCTGCCAAGCCAGGCGCTCTCTAAGTGATCATTCTCAACCTGCTTTCATTGTCTCCCCACCCCCTACCCCCGCCCCCAGGAGGCCCTGTAGACACTTACTCAAGGATCTTCCAACCCATTACATTAAATACTGATGAGTAACATTTTGTTGAGTAGAGCTGAGCCCTGGAGGGCCCCAAAGCATCGTGATGTGGAAGACTTTTAGCTCCTGACAACCAGATTTCACCACTGGGTTGGGGTGGGGGGGTGACATCACCCCTGCTAAGAATGCATGCTCTGAGGCCAGGAGGAAATTCTAGTCTTTACTGTCACGTTAGTCGTCAAGACTCTGGGTGCCTGGGGGGCTGTTGGTTAAGCATCTGACTTTGGCTCAGGTCATGATCTCATGGTTTGAGTCCCATGTCGGTCGAGCCCTGCTTCTCTCTCTGCCCCTCCCTCACTTGCGTCCTCTCTCTCTCTCAAAAAAAAAGATCAGAACTCCAACTCCAGTAAGACATCTTTGACTCCTTTCAGGAATATGCAGGGTGGGTCCCCGTCAGGTCTTTAACAGGGCTGGTGGCCACTGGAGGGACCTTCCTGGCATTTCAGAGAGAATTTCCCTCCTTGCAGAGCAGATTGTAAGGAACCTTCGTAAAGGAGATTCCTTACATGCCTGTGTCCTCTCTGCCGTGTGTGGAAAGGACGCCCATGACACCACAGCACAAGGAGGGAGTGTGGCCTGCACGAAGACACTGTGCTGGGCAGGGTGTGGAGAGGTGACTGGGGAATTGTGACTGAGGCCGTGCCCTCCTGAGCGATGTCTCCACAGCTAAGTGTGCATTCAACGGGAGGTGGAGTTTCTTCTCCAGTGTCAAGGTCATGATCTCTAACACAGGTGGCACATCGCTCCTGCGGCTGATTGAATGGGGGAGGAGGGTGGACACTGAAGGACAGCCAGGCTCTGTGTGGATGGCCGCGTGTGGTGCCTTAGTCAAGGATGACCCAAGGGGCTGTGTCTGCAGAAATAGTCATTGATCTGCACCAAGGCGGTGGATCACAGGCTGATCAGGGTTTGTGAGGTGGATGCTGGTGGGTGAGGTGGACCACAGTCTGCAGGACTGGTACGGGTGGCCCCGGACCAGATGGTGGCTAGGCCTTGGCCATCTTCAGAATCGTCCTGGTGTGCCGCTGATGGAACAGGCAGCAGAGAGGTGCTGGTGTCGATCGCTTTGCTCCACCTTCAAGGACAGAGAAGGGCTCTCGGAGTCCAAAGCCGTGGCCGCACCTGGCACCAGCTGGGCGACCCTGGGCAAGTCACTCAGTGTCTCTCTGAGCCTCAGTCTCCATGTCAGTAGGATGGGGACCATCATCTCTGCCTTACCTACCTCCCCTGGCCGTCGTGACTGTGAAGTTCAGTGAAGAAATAGAATAGAAATAGAATGTGTGATGAGTGCCATTGTTGACATTGTTAGTGATACTATTACTGTGTCCCTGGGGAAGACGTGGTGCTACGCACATGGCTCCGCCTCAGCCCTGCACGTCGTACGTGTCCCTCACGGTGACGGGCGTAGAAGCCATGGGTCCCTTGCGTGCTGCTTCTCCACTGACGGTGTGTTTGTGCTCTGGCTGTGTGGTGGGCAGCGGTCCTTTATATCAGCTTCTCCTTTCTCGCAAGGGCGACCTGTGCTCCTGTGACTAGCCGATGAGCCCTCCTGACCTTCTTTGGCCCCGTGCCTCACCCCCTCACGCTGGGGCTGTCCATCTAATGAGCTTGACTTTAAAAGTAAAATTCAGGGGCACCTGGGTGGCTCAGTTGGTTAAGCGTCCGACTTTGGGTCAGGTCATGATCTCACGGTTTGTGGGTTCGAGTCCTGTGTCGGGCTCTGTGCTGACAGCTAGCTCAGAGCCTGGAACCTGCTTCAGATTCTGTGTCTCCCTCTCTCTCTGACCCTCCCCTGCTCGCACTGTCTCTCTCTCTCTCTCTCAAAAATAAATAAAAACGTTTAAAAAATTAAAGTAAAATTCAGGGGAAGCTGGGGGCTCAGTCTGTTGAGCATCCGTCTCTTGATTTCGGCTCAGGTCATGAAATGAGGGTCGTGGGATTGAGCCCCGCATCGGGCTCCATGTTGAGCATGCAGAGGGGCGGGCCCTGGGAGGAGAGCCGCAGGTGGCTTAGGAGCGCTTCACCTTTAATGCAAAGCCATCATTGCTCAGAGCCTTGACTCCATTTTGCTTTTCAGTTGATGAAGGTTGTGAATGAAATGTGCCCCAACATCACCAGAATTTACAACATTGGCAAGAGCCACCAGGGCCTGAAGCTCTACGCCGTGGAGATCTCCGACCACCCTGGGGAGCACGAAGTCGGTGAGGCGGCCGCTCTGGGCTGCACCTGTCCCTCCCTGTCTGGTGCCTTCTTAAAGGGCCAGGAGATGATTCACCCCCGTGAGCACATCCATGAACTAGGCCAGGAGCTGTCACGCACCCCCTCCCATAGACAGACTGCAAGTTTTGGTTCTATGAATCTCTTATCTTGTGATATGGGCTGTTGGCTCATCTAAGCTAGAGATACCTTTCTTTTCTCCAAAGGAACTGCGTTTAATCATTTTTTCCAGCTCTGAGACTGGTCACACTAACCAAAGAAAAAAATGGCCAGAAACAGGACAGAATCCTTTTATCGAAGAAAATTCTGGACTGCCTGGTCATTAAGGGCTTAAGGTAGAGGAAGGCCCTTGTTGGGATGAGCACTGGGTGTTATATGGAAACCGACTTGACAATAAAGTCTAATAAAAAATAAAAATAAACATTAAAATTTATTTTTAATACATAAAACATAAACATAAAAATTTTTTTTTAAATTTCAATTGTTTTCAAACATTTCCTATTTTCAGCCCTTTCCCAAACCTGGATTCTCCTCTGGGTCAGAGGGACTTCTCTGGGTTTTCTTTTTGGTAAATCTGATATTTAAGTCTGATGGATAAGTCTGAGAGCTGTCTGCTTCATTCAGCTCTAAGCTCATCATTATTTCAGGAGTTCCTCCTAAAAGTTTCTTTGAAAGGGTGAGGGCTTTATCTGCGGGTAAAATCACATTTCCTCAAAGCAGTGGCTTTGCCAGTGAGAGGAGTCTTGTCAGTCCCTGCCTGGCACTGATGCACACAATGCTAGAAGGGCTGAAGTGTTAAGAGGGAAAAACTCCGCAGCGGCCCCCTTACAAAACTGTGTCGGTGCTGACTGCCCCTGCCAGACTGTTTTCTGCCTCTATTCATTTGTCTTTATGTCTTTTTTTTTATTTTTAATGTTTATTTATTATTGAGAGACAGAGAGACACAGAGTGTGATCAGGGGAGGAGCAGAGAGAGGGGGAGACCCAGAATCTGAAGCAGGCTCCAGGCTCTGAGCTGTCAGCACAGAGCTTGACGTGGGGCTTGAACTCACGAACCGTGAGATTATGACCTGAGCCAAAGTCGGACGCTCAACCGACTGAGCCACCCAGGTGCCCTTGTGTCTTTCTTTTTTTTTTTTTTTTACCGTATACATTTTATTTTTTATTTTTATTTTTTTGAGACAGCTAATTTTATTTTATTTTATTTTTTTCCCCATAATATTTTATTGTCAAATTTGCTTGTGTCTTTATAAGACTTAATAGGAACGTCTTCTAAGAAGAATGATTGCTTCCCCAAAAGAGAAAAAAATTGCTACAGCTTGTGTTTAATTTGTAATTTTTTTACTCTTTTTAAATCTTTATTTTTATTTTTTAATTTTAATTTATTGTCTAGTTGGTTTCCATAATGCACCCAGTGCTCTTCCCCACAAGTGCCCTCCTCCATGCCCACCACCCCCTTTCCCCTCTTCCCCACCCCAATCAACCCTCAGTTTGTTCTCAGTATTTAAGAGTCTCTTATGGTTTGCCTCCCTCCCTCTCCCCAACTATTTTTTCCCCTTCCCCTCCCCCATGGTCCTCTGTTAAGTTTCTCCTGTTGTACATATGAGTGAAAACATATGGAATCTGTCCTTCTCTGCCTGACTTATTTCGCTTAGCATGACCCCCTCGAGGTCCATCCACTTTCCTACAAATGGCTGTATTTCATTCTTTCTCATTGCCATGTAGTACTCCATCGTGTATATATACCACATCTTCTTGATCCACTCATCAGGTGATGGACATTTAGGCTCTTTCCATGATTTGGCTATTGTTGAAAGTGCTGCTCTAAACATTGGGGTACATGTGTCCCTGTGCATCAGCACTCCTGTATCCCTTGGGTAAATTTTAAATCTTAAACCACTGTGTTACTGTATGCATTCTTGCTAAATAAGAATAAACTCTCTTCTCCGGGGGCTGGTGTCATCTATGATTTTTCTACACATTGTCTTATACACCTGACCATTTGAGAATTTAAAAACGTATTGTACTGATATAATTTGGAGAGGACCTATTTGTAAAAAGAGATAGGGTAAAATTGTAAATTTATAGTTGTCAGGGATTTTTTTGTTGGTTTGTTTTTACCCTGAATGGTAAGGGATGTTCTGCTAGAAGCAATGAACCTGTGGGTTTTTTCTCTTCCCCGGCCTGGAGTGAAGGTGAGCCAGAGTTCCACTACATCGCGGGCGCCCACGGCAACGAGGTGCTGGGCCGGGAGCTGGTGCTGCTGCTGATGCAGTTCCTGTGTCAGGAGTACTTGGCCCGGAACCCACGCATCGTCCGTCTGGTGGAGGAGACCCGGATCCACCTCCTCCCCTCCCTCAACCCCGACGGCTACGAGAAGGCTTGCGAAGGGGTAATGGTGCCGCCCCGCTTGCCCAGGGCAGCAGCGAGGCCCCCGCCGCAGCGCCCTGAGCTCTTACACGTCGTCAGCTTTCCTCTGAGTGTCTCTCTGCTGAGCCAGGGAAATGCGGAGGGCTTATGAAAGATGCAGAGCGGGACTGGAGAATCGTGGGGAGACTTGGGGCATTTTCAAGCATAACGGCAGACCAGAATAAAAATAACACCAGACACGAAAGGAGCACATAATTGAGACCGACTCTCGCCTCCATTATTGTCTGTGCTCCGAGAAGAGTTTTCTGTATTATTCTGATCTGTCGTTTATGTTTCATCCTCTAATTCTGACGTAGAGTATGTGTAGGGTACAGACTATACATACGTATAGAATCATATGTAGAGTCTTGCTCGTATTATCTGGGAATAAAATGGAAAACTGGATATGGTAACTGCAAGTACCTGCAAGTTTGCAGTACAGAATTTTGGTTGTGTTTATTGGTACAGCACTGGTGAGAGATGTTCAGTGCCAGATTTGCCAAGGCCAGTTGGTTAGGGTACTGCGAGCCAGACTCGTGGGCACGGCAGAGAGACTTCGTTAACGCGGTGGTGGTGGTTGACTGTGCAACGCCAGATTCTTAGCGGCATTCCTACTTAGAGTTCCTCATCTGACCGTTCTAGAAGCTTTCGTAGGAGGGAAGCGGGAGGAAGGGATGCAATACTTCTTGAGCACAGCTATGAGGCAGAGGTGATGCCCTCCGTTCCCTCTTGGAGGGATTTGGCAGTATTACCCACCACCTACCAAGTAGTAATAGAAGATGCTTCAGTATTCCCTTCTGGGCGCCATCTTTGGGCTAGAGGATGTGTAGAGGCTTAGAGATACACCCAGATGGATGCAGATGGTGGACATGGAGATAGAGACATTTTGTGTGAGAAGACTCCAGAAGCCTGCGGGTCCCTCACATTCTGAATTGTCTCCCAGGGCTCGGAGCTGGGAGGCTGGTCCCTGGGACGCTGGACCCACGATGGCATCGACATCAACAACAACTTTCCGGACTTAAACACGCTGCTCTGGGAGGCAGAAGACCGACGGAACCTCCAGAGGAAAGTTCCCAATCACTACATTCCAATCCCCGAGTGGTTTCTGTCTGAAAATGCCACGGTGAGTAAACCCACGCCACGTGCAGAGCAGAGGGGGCCAAAGCGAATGCCCGCCAGTGTTTGCGGAGGATCCGACATTTAAGAACAAGACAACACGAGTTTTCCTGTCACGTTTTCTCCAAAAGTGGGCAAGTGTGTAGATAAGAACTCCCTTTAAAGTTGGTATTTGCGGCTACTCTTCATGGAGAAATCTGTGAATTCTGTTTCTTTACAACCACACGGGGCCTCACAACACCAAAGAGCGCCCAGAACCCTTCCCCAGAATTGTGCGTGTTCACCACTATCCTCATCGCGCTAAGCTTTGGCGGTGCTCCAGAATTGCTTTGAAATTGGCCTCAGTCCTTCCAGATTGCATGAGATGCCTCATTTTTATTTCATTAAGTCCTCATGAATTATTCCATGTCATGCTTCTTCGGAAGGAAAAGTGCATTGAACGGGCCCTCAAATTTTCAGGGCGTCTTTCACAAAGAGCGTGTTGGAGAAGAAAGAATTGTCACAAAATTTCACGTGCCTTTTATTGCCTTTCCTGCCCATCGTCATCCGCCTGTCTACCCCTGACCTCTGATCATGTGTGTCCTTCAAGAGGTCTGCCTCGATTGCTTATTTGAGCTAGAGGTGGGCTTGATGGGAACAACAGAGAAACCAAATTGACACTAACTTAATGAGATAGATGCTTTGGGTTTGTTTGTTTGTTTGTTTGGGCTGTTTGTTTGTTTTTCACATAGAAAGACCCTAAAGGTAGATGACAGAAGCCTAGCCCAGCAGAAGCCCCCGGATCATCAGGGATCAAGGTCTCCTCTGTCTTTTTCTTTCCACCATGTTAGCCATGTGACTTTCATTCTCAAGGTCATAATCTAAGATGGCATCTGGTGCTCCAGCTGTCATGTCTGTGAAGGAAGAGGGGAGAAAGAGTTAAGAAAAAAAATCAGTAAAGATCCTCCTTTCAGACTACTCAGTTAATTTTAAGAGGCATTCCCAGAGTTTCTACATGATACTTATGTTTCGAGCTCATTGGCCAGAATTTAGTCAAAGCATGCTATCAACCTACTGTGAGGAGGGCTGGAGAATGCTACGTTTTAGGCAGCACATTGCAAGGTAAAAAAATAACAATAATACAAAGAACTGGCTTCTCTTCATGAGTAATCTGAGGAGAAATGACGAATGGACAGAAGGCAACTGCGCTGCTCTGTCCCGGGGCTCCAGCCCACAGGCTGTGCGGGTACCACTCAGCGGAGGAAGGCCTGCGTAGTTGTGTCACGTAGAGATGCGCGAGGGGGTGTTATCCAGGCCCCCAACAAGCAACCAGTCAAGCAATGTAGACAGACAGTGGCAATGCCCTGTGGTGTCATTCGGATGCCCAGGGGCAGCTTACCGGGGGGTAAAGGACTCAGGGCCTCTGAGTCATCTGCATTCTCTCTCCTATTTCCTAATTCCATCCTACACAATATCCTCCCCCTGCTATCCCCCCCCCCCCAAATGAACATACTAATGAAGTCTGGTAAAGCTGGGAATTCAAATAATGTTATAATGTGGGGACTCTTGGACCAGAATTGGAATATGGTTGCCAATGTCCTTGGCCCCGAGGCCATGAGAGATAAGGAACAAGGTCAGCACGGTCATAGAAACCCCTGGGATGTCAGTCTTTGCTTTAAGACTAGAATTTAGCTTTTTGAGCTGGGTGGTCTTTGGAAACACAGGGAGAATTACATAGATCTGCCACCACTAACACCTTTCTCAGTTGTGGCTACGTTAGATAGATGAGAAGGCAGCAAAGAAAAGACTTGAATAGCAGTCAACAGGCTTGACATGGAGATCTGAACGAATTCTACAACCACGAGTTAGAGAATGCATATTCTCCTGGTTAATCCCTGGAGCATTTTCAAAAACGGATGATGCTCTGGGCTGAAAGGAAATCTCAACTGGTTTCAGAGACAAGAAGTCAGACCATGATGTTCTCACCACCATATAGTTCAACTAGATAATAAGGCTAATGAAAATATGACCATGTACTTAGAAAATTAAAAAAAAAAACCTTCTAAATAATGGGTCAAAGAAAAAGATTATACTTGCAACTAAGAAATAATTAGAACACAGCAATAATGAAAATATTACATATCAAAATTTGTGGAGAGCTGTAAAACGCTCCTGTGTTTTTTGGAAGTTTATTGTCTTTTCATGATTCTATTCCAAAGAAGAGAGGCTAAAAATTAGTGAAAGAAACTAGCTAACAACTAACAGAAGAAAGCCCCCCAAATGGAGAAAGATTGAGATCAGAAGTTAAGAGCAGAATCAATGAAATGACAGAAAAAATGAGAAAAAAAAATGAAGTGATTTGTCCGCAGAAGGAATCATTTGATAAGATTTTATAATCCCTCCCACTAAAATCTCTTAGTGAAACTTTGTAATGTAGATAGCTAGTTTCGGGGTGAAGAAGGCTAGTCCAAGTGACATTAATCATAAAATAAAAGATTAATAAACTCAACTACATCGAAATAAGAAAGCTTCCTCTTCAAAAATTTAAAAACTGTAAGAGGGAAGCTAAAAACGGAGAGAAATTATTTGCAAATTAGGTAATCGGAAATGAATGAAAAATTTAAGAGACATAAAGAATAACAAATGAGAAAAATATAAACTGCCCAATAGAAGAATGAGTAAAAGATATGAAGAGGCAATTTGTGGAAGAGGAAATGTGGTTAATAAACATGGAAATATGTTCAGGCTTCCTAGTACTAAGGAATGCAAATAGGAGGACGTTTGACACCCACTGGCTGGCAAATTAAGAAGTCTGACAGCAGCCTCGTGTGGGAGAGGACACAGGCCCAGTGGATGTCTTCTGTGCTCGGGTGCAGGTGTAAATTAGCAAGAGACTTAGGGAAATAATTTGATTACCTTGTAAAGCGGAATATGTGTATATACTATGACTCTGCTGTTCCGCTTCTGGTGGTTTATGCAAGATAAATTTCAGCACATGCGTGCCAGAACAAAGTTCAAAGCCACGCTGTTCAGGACGGCAAAAAAACGGAGAATCCCCTGTATGGGCATCATCACAAGGACGGAGAAGTGATGAGCTTTTCATAGTGAAGTGGAGAATATTGAGCTATCGCTCTATTCTACAATACAGGTTTGTCTTAGAAACATGAATCGATATTAAAAAATTTCAGAAGACAACAGTTAGGAGGGCTATTCCCTTTTTTTAAAGATCAGAAGAGGGACGCCTGGGTGGCTCAGTCGGTTAAGTGTTTGACTTCAGCTCAGGTCATGATCTCATGGTTTGTGGGTTTGAGCCCCACGTCGGGCTCTGTGCTGACAGCTCAGACCTGGAGTCTGTCTTCAGATTCTGTGTGTGTCTCTCTCTCTCTGACCCTCCCCTGCTCACGCTCTCTCTCAAAAATAAATAAAAAACATTAAAAATAATTAAAAAAAGATCAAAAGCAAGTAAAACCACATAATATATTTTTAAGCATACACATATAGGGTGAAACAAAAGAGAAAGAATAAGAATCCGATATTATTGAGGGTACAGTGGCTGCCTCTGAGTGGGAAGCAGAAGGAAGGGACAGAGGGGGTCACATATTATGCAGAAATCGTCCATAAGATCTGGTGTGGGGCATGGGCGGTGGGTTCACGGATGCTTATTACATCAAAATACAGATGAGGACACGCACAGACCAATGGTGATATGGCATATTGAGCTAGATTCTGTGATTGGTCCAATCCAGGGCCCCTGATGTGTTCAGGAACAAAAATAAAACTTAATGAATCCTATCAAGTCCATTTCATTCCTTAATCAGCTTTCTGTACTGCACAATTAAGCCATTCCCAATATTTATTTCTTTTCCATTATCAGATTTTCTTTTGGTGGGACCATCTTCATAGGAATCAGTAATTTAGGGTAAATAATTGGATTCATGATCAGTATTTGACCATGTCAAACTACATTTTTGCATTCAACATTGTCCGTCCGTCCGTCCTTCCTTCCTTCCTCCCTCCCTCCCTCCTTTCCTTCCCCCCCTTCCTTGTCTTCCCTTCCCTTCTTGTTTCTATCCCTCTCTCCCTCCCTCCCTCTCTCCCTTCCTTCCTCCCTCCCTTCCTTCTTTCCTTCCTTCCTTTGAACTCTTTATCACAAAAAAATGCCATTCATACAAAGCTTTAGGGGTCCCCATGTGCCCATCTCAACTTCAACGCCTATCGATTCACATTCTTTCTATATCCACACCCACTTTCTCCTCCTCTCCAGAATTAGTGGGACAAATCCCAGGTGTGGTATTGTTTCATTTGCAGATACTTCAGTAAGAATTTCTAAAAGCTTAGAGTCTCTTTGAAAACCATAAATGATTGCCATTATCATATCAAAATAAGTTATTTCTTAGGATTAGAAAATATCCACTCAGCGTTCACGTTTGCCCTATTATCCTTCTCAATCTCTCACTCTCTTATAGTTTGTTTAAATCAGGAGCCAACTCAAGGCCCCGCATTGTGATTGAATACTGTGTCTTTCTGGTCTTCTTAAACCTGTAGGTTTCTGCTATTTCGCTTGTTGTCTTTTATCCTGTCAATTTTGCTGTTGTTCATGCCGCTCACCTTGAAACACCTAAGTTATAAGCAAGTAGATTAGATCATGTCGCGTTTTCCACCTTGTGGGTGCTGCTGACTGCATACTTGCCATGTGATGTAACCTATTCTTCTGTAAACTGGCAGCGAGCTTCAGACCAGACTAGGCTCCGCAGGACAAGGGTTGGCAAACTACAGCCCGCAGGTGGCTCACCTGCTGCCCAGGCGTGTTTGTGTACGTGGTGTTCTGTTCATCTGTGTATCGTCTCTGGTGCTTCCGGCTGCGAGGACAGAGTTGAGTAGTTGGGGCGGAGACCACAGAGCCCTCAAAACCTAAAGCATCTCCCATCTGGTCCTTTACAGGAATAGGCTGCTGGCCCCTGGATGGGAGGCTTGGTCATATTCCGGGTTGATGTTTTCTTTTAGGTGTTTCTTCCCTCGGGAGACACGCTATATTGGTTTTCTTTCTTCCTCTGTGCTTTGTGGCCATGGCTGAACATGCCTGGCCCGTTACTCATTGGAGTTGCCAAGAATTGATCATCTAACTCTGTCCTATCAAAAGAAACTTCCCTAAATTTCTCTCCTTTTTTTTTTTTTATTCATGATTTCCACGAAGTCCAGTTTTCCCAGGACAGACTTTAAATTCTGCATTTTGCTAAAAGTATTCCATGAAACGGTTGCTCTTTCATCTCATCCGTGTTTGGAAAGTAGGGAGAGGAAACCGTTTCCTTCCCACTTTCTTTATTGGAGCAGGTTTCACATCCGCTGTGTTCACAGGTGGCAGTGGAGACCAGGGCTGTCATAGCCTGGCTGGAGAAGATCCCGTTCGTGCTGGGCGGGAACCTGCAGGGGGGCGAGCTGGTGGTGGCGTACCCCTACGACATGGTGAGGTCCCTGTGGAAGACGCAGGAGCACAGCCCCACACCCGACGACCACGTGTTCCGCTGGCTGGCCTACTCCTACGCCTCCACACACCGCCTCATGACCGACGCCCGAAGGAGGGTGTGCCACACGGAAGATTTCCAGAAAGAGGACGGGACCGTCAATGGGGCCTCCTGGCACACTGTTGCTGGAAGTAAGTCTCTGGTGGCCCTGCTGTCGCCATGTAGCCAAATGATGATGGACAGCTGGGACAGGGAGGGACCTACGGGCCACCTCCTTCCAGCCATCCCTTATCACTTGTCACGGGTGTTGCAGCGACCATGGCCCACCGTTTACAGGGCCAGCGCTCTACAGAGCCTCCTAATCCTTCCGACCGTCTTGGGGGCTGTGGCTACTCCCCCTTTTAAAAAAAATTTAATGTTTATTTTATTTTTGAGAGAGAGACAGCATGTGTGCAAGGGAGGGGCAGAGAGAGAGGGAGACACAGAATTAGAAGCAGACTCCAGGCACCGGGCTGTCAGCACAGAGCCCGATGAGGGCCTCGAACTCATGAACTGTGAGATCATGACCTGAGCCAAAGTCAGACACATAACCGACTGAGCCACCCAGGCGCCCCTACTCCCCGTTTTCTGAATGAGACAGCTGGGGCCTGGAGACCAGCAGGGATCTCTCAGAAAGCGGGCAGAGCCTGCTCTTAACCATTGAGCTATTCGGATTCTGTCGCGGGTCAGAGATGAGTGAATGAAGACTTGGAGGAAGTATCAGACCGAAGAGCAGACCCAGCCAAGGGACAGACAGCATGCTGGGGTTGGCACTGGAGCCAAGGTGATTCTACCCAGAGCTGTTTCTGTTAGCGGGACGTCCCATGCGGCAGGTCCCAGGAGGGACTGGGCATTGATCCCACACTCAGGGGCGAAGTGACTCCAAGCGGCAGGTGTGTCCTGAGTCCTGACACGGTGTGATCGCTGTGTGACGGGTCTCCTGTCCACCGGAGCTCAGTGACCGGCCTCCCAGGCAGAGCAGGGCGCTTGGTCAAAGCCCGACTGCGTACAATGCAGGGAGTAGGTGGTACTGCTCCTGGCATCCGCACAGAGCCGAGAAGCTTCCAGCAGGGACTTCAGCAATTCCTCTACAGCAGCCACAGGGGATGCTTGGTCTGAGCTTCAGGATAAGCTTTCTTTGCTGCGTCCAGGCTGCCCCAGCCCAGGGCTCCCAAATGAGGAAGGGTGAGGATGTCACATTCCCAAAGGTCCCTCAGCTTTGGGATGGCAGGACCCAAGCATAAGCTCTTTGCTTATTTCCTTGACTTTGTGGCAGGGTTGCTCAGACCAGCCATGAATTTGAAAAATACTCCATGCCTGGAATATCCAGTAGACCTGGATTCAAATTCCATTTCATCGCTCAGGTGCTGTGTGACCCTAGGCAAGTTACTTTCCCTCTCTGATCCCTGTATGTCCCATTTGTGGAAGGGGCATGATGAACGGTGAAGATGATAAGCCCTCTGGGACTGCTGTGAGGCCCACGTAGGGGGCTGATGTGGGTGTGGGCGTGGGTGTGTTCTCTGTCTAGTCGATCACCAGCACGCACCTGTCACCCTTTCCCGTATCTGCCTTCACATACTTTTCAGGGACGCGTCCATGCCTGGGAAAAGAAGAATTTTAAAGTAGTAAATATATTTGTTCCTGTGGCCATTTTTTAACAGGTACAGAAATCTTGCCATTCTTTTCTCGGTTACCTACCCCAAGGAGGTATTTTATTTTTCTCCGTCATAGTTTTGCCCTGCACAAAATAAAAAGTAAATAAATGCGGATCCCTGTCGATCAAGATAATGTTCTCGTGGCCACAAACCATTCTTGCACTTTGAAAATCTAGCCCCAGAAACCTACAACAATCTTTACGTGAAGTCTCTCTTTATTTTTCGTGGCTAACCTGGGTACGGACCCAGCCGGATTTGTCAGCGCCAGGTCAGTTGTCACATTTTGAAAAGCCGGCTGCCACCTAATCACACAGACAGCATTTGCTTTTTTCCTCTCAATTCTATTTTTCATTATTTCAGGGACTTCTGTGCAGAGCCATGTGGTGGCCCGGGCCTTCCTCCCGCTTCCTCCTGGCGGCCTGAGGAGGCGTGCAGATTCATCCCGTTGTAGATTAATGAAACTGTGACTTCTAATTCCCTTCCCTCCCCCTCCACCTCCGCTCCATCTTTCTGTTCGGATCTTGCTCACCCATTAGCAGGGACTGACAGGCGTGAGTTAGCGGAGACGGGATGGCGGAGAGCAGGCTTTGGTACAGCTGGGCACACACGTCATGTGTCATGTGTACGTCTCGGAGTGATGTCAGACGCCCTTTGTTCCCGGGCCGCTATCTTGCGTCCCCTGCCCTGCAGGAAGCGTGTGTTGAGTTAGTGACAGGCACACAGGGCCTTACGGAATGCGCAGCTTCATGCTCCTTGTAGAAGCCATGACGGGAGGGTTCCAGGCGAAGAGAAGAACGTCTCGCCCGTCCAACAGGGACACGGGCCTGGTGGGGACAGTCTGGGTCGCACCCCAGCTCCTCGCCCACACGTTTTGCTTTTGAAGCATTTCTTCAAGGAGTATTCTCCGCTCACGGGCCAGAAGTCAGCAGCAGAGGCAGCCTGGCTCAGGCTTTTCCCCCCTTCCCCTGGCTGCTCAGCATCTCGCCGAGTCCCCTGGCAGCTCGAGGGCTTCGAAGGCACATGGCGAGGTGGCAGGCCCACTGCAGTTTCCTGTGCAACACTGATTCGTTCCCGTCCCAACAAGACCTCGAGGGTTGGGAATAATGAAAACGTTCCGTGCGCAGAGGCGTCCGGCCATCACAAGGTGCCCTCCCCATGCTGACCAGTGGGCATGGCGTTTGTCGGGCCTGCTGTGCCCTCTTGTAACTCCATACTTTGTGTTCGAGTGAATGAGTTGATGTGGCGTTTTGACCAACCCTCTTCCAACCAGACCAAACCCCTGCGAAGCGTGTTCTGTTAATGTGACACGGTCCCAGCCCCGTCCACACCTCAGCTCTCCATCCCTCATTGTTTTATCACAAATGTGGTCGAAGGCTAATTAGTGACGTGTGACTGGTTCAATTCTGGAATCCGCTAGAGAGAGGGGTTGTGTGTTTTGTGCCGTTGTGCCTGTGACTTGAGCGATTCGGCAGCAGATCGATACAGAATTTCTCTTGACACCCAGAGCCCTGATGTTTACTCAGGTCTTTATACTGAGCGTGACGGCGAGGGAGCAGGAAGGAGGGAAGATGCGTGGCGGGCACCTAGGCTGCTTGACAAATAGGACCTGCTCCTCTGCTCGGTCACCGCAAGGAAATGTGGTGCACGCAGCCCCTGATCTCTCAGTCCTGACCCTCAGAACGCACAAGGGGAGCTCATGGCGGGACCCCCTGCTGGGGGTGGGCTGCTCGTGGTCACACATGACATAGCTGTACCGTGTCCTTCCAAATCACCCTGTTCCCTCAAAACGAAAATGTTGGGAAGAACTTGATACCACCTAACATTCATTTATTCACTTTGCAAATACTGGGTTGGATGGTGACTCCCCCCCCACCCCAAAAATAATATATATCTGCTTCCTAATCTCTGGAACCTGTGACTACGACCCGTCTGAAGAATGGGTCTTTGCCGGTGTAAAGCTCAAGACCTCAAGGTGAGGTCATCTTGGGTTACCTGGATGGGCCCTAAAATTATTGACAAATGTCATTATAAGGGACAGAAGAGAAGACATAGCAGAGAAGGCCATGTGAAGACAAAGGCAGAGATTGGAGCAATGTGGCCACAGGCAGGGGGCCACCAGAAGCTGTAGGAGGCCAGAGAGTTCCCTCCCCTGGAGACTTTGGAGGAAGCCAACCCTGTCCTTGATTTTGGACTTCAGCCTCTACAAGTATGAGAGGATGCATTTGTGTTGTGTTAAGCGCCCCAGTTTGAGGTCATTTGGAACAGCGCCCCCAGGACGCAGAAGCAGGGACCGACCCCGTGCCGGGCAGGGCGCTTCACGCCCTGCTGAAATAGTGTCAGGATGTGCAAGGCACATCTGCTTTGGGGCTCAGGTGTGAGTGTGTCTGCCCTCCAGCCTCCCCTGGCCGAGCTCTGGAGGTCCGGTGACCACATCTTAACTTCCTCACGTCTTCAAAGACATTTGTTTCAAATCAAGGCAGTATGTCCTAAGTGTAAGGTCTTGGCATCACACACAACGAGGTTCACAGCCTGACTCTGGCTCTTTCCAGACACATGGTCCTGGATACATTTCCTACCTGGTCTCTCCCTCAATTTTCTCATTTGTAAAATTGTGCTGTGCATCCTGCCTCTCTGCCAGGCTGGTGGTCAGTGGACGCCAAGCACTGGCCACAGGTCCTGGCTTCCGGGTGGCACTGAGCAAAGGGTAGAAGAGAGAGGTGTTGGTGTGATTTGCAGAGGAAAACGGTTACAGAACTCCAGCTCAGAGCAGCCTGACTGTAGAGAGAAACCTAAATGCTTAGGACCCGTACCATTAGTTCCTGGAGCTTTATTCTGACAAAGTACATTATGGGGCGCCTGCGGGGCTCAGTCGGTTAAGTGTCCAACTCTTGATTTCAGCTCAGGTCATGATCTCACAGCTGTGAGATCCATGCTGAGCATGGCGCCTTCTTGGGATTCTCTCTCTCTCTCTGTCTCTTTCTCTCTGTCGCTCTCTCTCTCTCTCTTCCCCTCCCTCTCTGTCTACTCATCAGCATGTGCGCATATGCACTCGTGTGAGCTCTCTCTAAATAAATAACTAAATAAAAACGTTAAAAAAATAAAAATAATATCTTAAACTATTTAAATTACGAGTTCAATAAACAGAATTTTAGTTTCCTTTTGTCAGAGATGTTCCTGTATGTGCCCGTCTTCCCCACAAACCCTCTGGTTGCTTCCTCTCCACCACCCCCATCCCCTCCCCTCTACCCCCACCCCCTCTCCTCTACCCCCACCCCCTCCCCTCACGTTTGCTGCAGTCAGTCTGCAGTCTGGAGTGGGTACTTGATCCCTCCCTGTTCTCATGAAATCTTCCGACCCCGCTCCTAAACACTCTTGCTGTCCCCCTCCTGCCACTTTGGGCGCTGTTCAGTGACAGCGGTGTCCGGCTGGCTCGGCAGGTCTCAACGACTTCAGCTACCTCCACACGAACTGCTTCGAGCTGTCCATCTACGTGGGCTGTGACAAGTACCCGCACGAGAGCGAGCTGCCCGGGGAGTGGGAGAACAACCGGGAGTCCCTAATCGTGTTCATGGAGCAGGTAGGCCTGAGACCCGCTGTGCTGGGGGCCGGCGGAGGACGGGGGCCGACCAGGGGGCGGAAAGCCCGAGGTCGAGTTCGTGTTTTGGATGATGGCTGTCCAGCCGGGCTGGCCACAAGCAGTGCTGGTGGGGACCATCCTCCGGGTGTGCTCGATTCGGCCCCACAAGGTGAGCTGTGGGGCCATGCTGATCGCTCGCACTGAGTCATGGTGAGTGTGACCGGATGCTGCCCTGTAAGGAGGGGTGACATGTGTCTGAGCCAGCAGCCCGGGCCCCTTGTGTTAGTCTGCTGGGGCTGCATAAAAGCATAGACACACAGGGGACTTATGCAACAAAAATTACAGTTCTGGAGCATGCAAGGCCAAGATCAGGGTATCCACAGGTTGATTTCATTCTGAGGACTCTCCTTGGCGGGCAGGTGGCTGTCTTCTCCCTGTGTCCTCACGCGATCTTTCCTCTGTGCACACACCCCTAGTGTCTCTGCGTGTCCACCTTCCCTCTTCCTAGAAGGGGATCAGCTTGGGTCAGAGCCCACCCTGGTGCCCTCATCTTCACTTCGTCACATCTTTAAAGGCACCGTCTCCAAATACAGTCACATTCTAAGGTCCTGGCAGTAAGGACTTCAACACAGGAATTTGGGGGCACATGGCTGTGCCCATCACACCTGCTACAGGTGTCACAAGCCCCTGCCGGGGTTCTGCTTGCTGCTGGGGAGGCAGCCCCACTGCATGCTGGGAACCTCACGCACCTTCCCTTCCTCCTGCTCTCAAGGACTCGCCCATCTTGCAGCTCTGAGTAAACCGATTCTAGTTTGGTACTACAACGAATCCACGAACACCCACACCCCACTAAGGAACAGACTAACTGGAAACCAGAGGAATAAACAAAAATGAACACTGGGCCTTCATTACATGACTCTACCATGATTCCTGTCCATTTGGAAGGACGGTCCTGAGCCTCGCAGGACTGCACACTTAGGCCACGCCTTCCATGGGTTGTTATATATGCGTCGGACGAAAATTTTAGGCAGTGGCTCAGGCTGCCAGCTTCCCAGGACCTGCACCTCCATGCAGGTGGCAGAGATCAGCACTAGCGTCCCAGGCTGCCCCACCGGGGTCCCCGGAGGCTCTGTGCCACGCCCGGTGCCTGGCACAGCGGGTGTGAGCCTGTTCTGTCTTGTGAAGCTGTGAGCGCTCTCTGTGTGCACCCTGGAGTTTTGTGAGGGAAGGCTCTTTCTCATTTCATCCATGAAAAGAGAGAAGGCTCTGACCATTCTGAAATAATCCCATGTAGCCAAGGCTCCCGCTGGGGATAAAATGCCCAGGCACGGTAACACGTATAGAGTGTCACTGGAAACAGTGGTATGGCAGCTTGGACCGTTTCATCGTTCTACGGATGCGGAAGCCGAGGCACAAGTTTCAGAGTGACGTGTGTCATGTGATACAGCTAATCAGCAGAAGGGCCCTGTGAACTGAGTTGTAGTTTGTAGGAATGCCCTTGACTCTTTTCTTTCCTCTCTGACACTTACATCATTGGAGACTCAATGTATTAAGTGATTATAGTTTAGGAAAATCCAAATACATGTGCCTATAAAAAATTAAATTCCATTTTTACTGGGTGTGGTTTTTATGAACGCTCTAGGATCCTAAACTTTTTCGGGGCTCTGGAATACTTGAACTTCAGGGGAAGACCTCCCAGTGAACAGACCCAAAAGGAAAACAAATTTACACTCCAAATCCAGGCATAGCCAGGGAGCTTTTGAGCTAGATGCGGCTTCGAGAGGGCTCCTGGGGGCAGCGGGCTGGCACTCGGCTCACAGCCTTCCCTGTGCGTGTCGGGTGGAGTAGGTCGTGAGCTCACTCTGTTTCTTGTCATGTTTCTGAACAGGTGCATCGTGGCATCAAAGGCATGGTGAGGGACGTCCACGGAAAAGGAATTCCGAATGCCGTTATCTCCGTGGAAGGTGTGAATCATGACATCCGAACAGGTAACGGCGGGCGTGGATGAGCCATCTCTTGGTAGGAAATATGTTTCCTTGAAGCACTTTTCGTGGGTGAACACCACACGTTGCACGCCAGAAACTTCTTACAGAGAGCTGAACTGTCTCCTTCCTCATAATTATCGTGGAAAGCCAGGTGTCCAGCCTGTGCCTCCTGGTGTCTCCCTCATTCATGTGAAAACCAGACGCCCAGGGGGGTTAAAGGACCCACCGGCAGGTGGGACCTGGGTCCAGATGTCTGGCTCCAGCCCAGGCATGTCCCAGCTCGCTCAGGGCTCCCTTGTGCCCAGGGCTGTCGTCCCATGGGTTGGCGCTCAGTGTGTCCAGGGGGATGTGAGGGAGCAGTGACCTTGACTTTGATGGGTGGCGTGTGCAGCATATGTAATGACAGATGCACAGGGAACAGAAGTGGCTGGAAGCCTGAATCAGGTGGTGTGCCGGGGCTGTGGTGGAGACGGTTTACACCCGTGTGCAGAGGTTTTCGGAGCACTGCGTCCTCATGTGCTGGGATGCACGTTGTATGAGGCCATGACTAGTCTTCCCGTTTTCTGAAACCCCCTCCCGCCTGTGCCTGAGGATCTCACGGCCCCTGCCCGTGAGGTTTCACACCGCGCAGCGTGGCATTTGGTACGCCGCTGCCCCTCGAGGGCATCTACTGGTTCCTCCGTTCATTCACGCACTCATTCACGCATTCAGCAAGTGCAGATTCTGAACTTGTGATGGGCAGGGTGTAGGCAAGGTGCTGGAGATGGTTAGGAACAGAAGGGACTGTATTTTAAACATTGCTAACAAGCTCATGTGAAAGAATGATTCATAAAAGATCCCAGAACATTCTTGGGACAATTAGTGCTTTGTACACAATGTGAGAAAACACGAGGGTTAATTAAATGGAGAGGAAGAGTCCCCAGGACCCCACAAGGGTGCTGTGCCTAAGGTGCTTTGAACCTCAGGCCCCTGGAATCACGGAGGCGGTTTTGATGAGCAGATGGGAGGCACCTCCCCCTCTCCCTTTATTCCCCCCGAAAATAATTTCCCAGCGTCTTCTCAGGATAGATGAACCCCCACTTCTCATACTTCACACATGGCCCTTCACTGGATTTGTTTCCACCTCTTTCGGTGCTCAGCATTAGCTCTGCATTTGCCTTGATTTCTCTCTGAGGCTTCTGCGACCTGACAAGTTTTATTTCAGGAGGGATTTTGCATAAACCAAATGGGGGAATTGAATTCCACAGAGAGAGACGCTAGTAAGATGCTTTCCAAATGCCCAGGAGTGTGTGATCCAAACCCCTGGCTCGGAAAGCCCCATGAGCGCCCTCTGCCCGGTGGGCACTGGCCCGACCTGCTAACCAGTGGACGTCTGTCAGTTGCTGGGCTGTTGCTTCTGTCCACCCTGCTGAGCGACGCCAGCTGCGGGTCCGCAGGGCACTCCCCCTGTAATCCCACAGGGCACTCCCCCTGTAATTCCGCAGGACACTCCCCCTGTAATCCCACAGGGCACTCCCCCTTGACCACAGACCCAATCACCCAGTGGGTTGGTGACCTAACACGCTGATCCCCAAATTTCACAAAGTGGGTGATTCTCGACTTTGCTGGGGGTCTGGGGTGGAAGGCGGTAACAGGAGCCCTGGGGAGAAGTGTGGGGGAAGCCGACCCACGAGCTCCTGGGGGGAGAGGGCGCGTTGCCAGGCAGATGAGAGAATCAGGCCTCTTCCGTGTTTCCGAAATGGAAACTTGCAGATCACAGAGCTGATCACCTCAGCCTGACTCTGTGAGTCCGAACAGATTCCCGATGGTTTCATTTTTAATGTATCCTGTTGAGCACCTGCTGGGTGCTGGCCGGGAGATACTGTGGTGACCAAGACAGATTTGCCTCACCTCGAAGAATATGCATTCTAGAAGGAGAGAGACATATGAGTAATTGTAAAGGAAAATTTAAAAGTTAACTGCAGTCTATGATGACAGCCAAGAAAGAATTTGGAGAATATATAGAAACTGGTAGGAAAGCCAAGGAAGGTTCCCTCCCTGAAGGGATGAACACAAGCTGGTCTTTTAAGAGCGGGGAACAGTATTTTGGTTGGAGGGAACAGTAACTGGAGAGGTTTAGAATCAAGAGGTAAAGACCACACTCTTGGGGGCTGTTTGCGGCTGGAGAGTGGCCAGCTAGGACCTGGTGGGGATTTCCTTGGAAGACTCGTCCTTGAGGGGCATGGAACAGAACTCATTGCTTTTGAATTACAAAAGTTGACTTTATTAATTGGGCATTTAAAAAAGCTCAAGGCCTCAGATCTCAAAGGGTGAAAGGGCACAGGAGTTGGGGAAAGAGCATATGCAAAGGCCCCGAGGTGTGAGATGCGTGGCCCGTGCTGGGAACCAGTGTGAGGTGTTCTGAGCGGCTGGGATGCGGGAATGTGGGAGGTGAATGAGTGTGACAGGAACGGGGGATGCACAGAGGTGGGCTGCCCACGTGACCTTGCTCAAAATGCAGGTTCAAGAGCAAGGCACCATGACATGACAAGAAGGAGGCCCCACCATGTGGAGGATAGTTTGGGGAGGGGGCCTTCTGCTTTGGAGGACAAAGGAGAATCCCTTCCTATGAACCCTCTTATACGCTTAGCAGTGCCGATCGGCATTTGTTAATTATGGGGATTTTTTTTCCCTCCTCTGCTGAGCGAGCCCCTCCCCCAGTGAGGACCCTGCCTCCTTCCCTGGGGTGTCTCACAATGACCTCACGGTCCTCTCCAGATGGTGCCCAGTGACTGAGACGTCTCAGGTCCAGAGGCCTCTAGCAGATCAGACAGCCTATCCGGGCGGCCGGCTCTTGGCCTCAACGCATCCCCTCTGGTGTTTGCAGGGGAAAAAGCACCCACAGGAGTTGGGACTGTTAGTAAGTTCAGTTTTGTGTGTTAATAAGATGTTCGATTCCACGTGGGTGTTCTCGTCACCCCACTCCATCCGGCAGGCGCTAACGGAGAGCACACCGTGCGCAGCCCACTGTAAGCGCTGAAGAGTAAGATGCAGGCTTTTAGGGAGCCGACGGCTTAGCGCAGGGCCCAGCCCCACGCTCCAGGACGCGCCATCTGGTAGGACAGATGTGCGAAGGGGGTGCCGCCTTCAGGTGAGCCCGGGAGCTGTGGGACCCCAGAGCGAGGTCTCCAAGGGAGTCCGGCACTGGGCGCTCAGGCCGTCCAACCGCGAGACGAAAAACACTCGATGGGCTCTCGCCTCGTGACAAGCATCACATGGCCTTGTATTTAGTTTAAAGGCTGCATTTTCACCAAAGGAAGATGCAGGCACAGCGCCGAGAAAGCGGAGGGCAGCCACCTGCGTTGATTGCACCCCGGCCTCTCACGCCAAGTCAGCAGGCCGTACTACGTGCGGCACAGGCCTGCCTCTAGAGCTCATTTTCTACAACACTTGGTGTTCTGCTGAGCTCGCTTCCTTGCTTGGGGTGTCATAGATGAATAGAGGTTGCAACGTCAACCGGATGCTTCAGAGGGTCGCGTGTGTTTGGGGGAGACACACATTCCCACGTACTCACAGGGTTTCCTCCCATCCCTTCGAAGACTTCAGGACTTGTATGAGCTTTCCCAGGGCCTCCTTCACGCCTTTCTCTTCCTCTCCTGGCCCCAAAGCTTTAAGCAGGTGGGATGCTCGGACTTCCGTAAGAAAGAGCTGAGCCTGGCAGTGGGAGGCCTGCTGATGACGCTGTGTGACCTTGTGCAGGACCTTATGCCTCCCTGGGCGTCAGTTACTCATGTAGAGAGGGGAGTCCTCATGGCCTTGACCTTCTGGGTACCACGTCCTCTGCGGGGTCACTGGTTAGCCACCCCTCGAAGCCTGTTGAATGTCGGGGGTCTACATGTCCTCGGGAGGTTGTAGGCTCCTGGGGGAGAGAGCCTTGGCCTGGAACCACAGAGATGTGGCCTGGAACCAGGATGTGGTTACGTTACGTGCTTAATGGGTGGCTGACCAGCAGTGTCCCTGGTGACAGATGTGTCCCTGCTCCTGCAGCCTGAGGTTTCTCTTGGCCCCCGGGGCCATGGAATGAGGGCCATGGGATGGGGCGCAGACACCAGACCTCCTCCCAGATCATTTGGCCCTGGTCCCCTATCGTCCTTTATTTCTCTTTTCAAAAGTGAAGACTCCCATCCCTTAAAAGAATTCGTCTTCTGTATTTCTAGCCATGGTAAGGAGGGGCCAGGAAGCCAGGCGCTGATGGCTTTTCTAGATGGCATTTCGAGGCGAGGGCACACCGTTTGGAAGCTCAAGCTCATAATGGATGGCGTATGCTGTCACAGAGGAAGGGCGTGAGCGAGCCCCTCTCCATCTCTGCTCACGTGTACTCACACTGCGGGGAGCCCACACCTCGAACTCCTGCCTGTTAAACCCATTAAGGTGGCTTCCAAGGAGGAAAGCATCTCGGCTTCCAAAATGCATTAGGAGTGTGCCTCCACAGGGACTCGAATTCCACACCGCCGGCCTCTGAGTGTCTCTCTCTGGCCGGGAGGCGGGTCCTGGAGTAACAGGACCGGCGGTGCCATGTTAGAAGGGAATCTCTAAACCCCCCACTTTCTTTCCACAGCCAGCGACGGCGACTACTGGCGCCTCCTGAACCCCGGAGAGTACGTGGTCACGGCCAAGGCAGAAGGCTTCACCGCGTCCACCAAGAACTGCATGGTCGGCTATGACATGGGGGCCACACGGTGTGACTTCACGCTCAGCAAAACCAACCTGGCCAGGATCAGGGAGATCATGGAAAAGTTCGGGAAGCAGCCGGTTAGCCTGCCAGCCAGGCGGCTGAAGCTGCGGGGGCGGAAGAGACGGCAGCGCGGGTGAGCTGCCAACACTTGAGACCTGTCCCGGACCCTTGCACATTAAACCACCCCCAGTGGTAGCTCTATAGAGGACTCGCTCCCATTGTTTTCTCTGTAATTCAAGAAGGTCGGGAGAATGCGAGCCTGGCAAGGCTGGTCCCGAGGGGAGGGCTGAGAGCTTAGGAAATTTTTTTCCCTTTGTTTCATTTTTCCAAATAACTCAGATCAGCAGAGCAAGGCTGGTAGGAGTGAGATTTCAGCAACTCAACCTGGGAACCAGAGACAGAGAGGGGGCCTTGGCCGCTCGGGGTCTCCTGGCCTCACAGGAGGGAAAGGCCATGCTTCTCCTGCTGGCATGACAGCAAGAGTCCCGGGTACATTTGCATTTCGCTTGCCTGCAGTCATAGCAGCCTCGTGGGGCCCCGCTGTCCCCAGCGGTGCCATGTGAGGTGCTCCTGGCACTCCATGAGTCCACCCTCTCTAGCCCCGGGACATTCCAAGCTGCTGCAGATGAATTCCACACTCTGTGGACAATAGAGACATTACCAAGTGAGCATCTGTGAGCCTCTAGAATCAACGTAGTCAGGAGCTTGACTGCAGTGGGGCTCATTTGCAGGGTCCACGGAGATAGCCCCTCCCCAGACCCCCTGCCGGTCCAGCAGCCCTGGGGGCTGCCTGGGTGGGGGGAGCAGGGGGGAGCCCGTCATCTAGCCTGGCCCCCTCTTTGATCTGCAGGGACTTGAGAAGGGCCGGAGGCAGCTGACGACTTGCAGCCCTCTCTCTGCCTAAGCTGTTCCCTTTTTCACGGAAATGAGCGCTCAGAAGTTGGCTGAACATCACCAAGGGAGTTATTTTTGATGTGTGGGATGCCAGACCTTCAAATCAGGCCAAGAGTGATGAAAGGCTCTTAGAATTATCTGTGGATTCTTGGTTTGGGAGGGGTTATTGGATTACCAGGCGAGCACACGGTTTGTCTACTTTTTCTTGATGTTGCTGCCTCACTGACCTGGGAAGAAAGAAAAATAAAGCAAGCAAATGATGAGATCCTTCCAGCCTGTGGTCTTCCTGAACGTTCCTGCAGCCCTCCAGTGCCACGCCCCATTGCCTCTCCCAGAGGTCAGGCCCCCCAGGGGAGGTACCTGCCTGGGGAGGGCGATCCTGTGGTCCCACCACGTTTGGCAACTGGGAATGACAGCTGTGTGTTCCCTGCCTCCTTCCCAGGAGAGCCATCCACCTAGATAAAATCGTCCTGACACTTGGGACCCACTAGGGACTTCTGGGGATGTCAGCGAGCCTCTTTCCCGAAAAGATCCATGTGCAGCTTTCCGACAATCTACACCAGAGTTCGCAAACTTGCCTTGTAAAGGATCAGATAGAAAATATTTCAGGCTTTGCGGTCAGTTGCCGTCACAAGGACTTATCTCTGCTCTGGTTGCACAAAAGCAGACGTGCATAAAACACAAAGGAACAGGCATGGCTATGTTTCAATAAAACTTTGTTTGCAGGGACGCCTGTGTCACTCAGTCGGTTGAGTGCCCGACTCTTGATTCCGGCTCAGGTCATGATCCCAAGGTGGTGGGATCGAGCCCCACATCAGGCTTCACCCTGAACGTGGAGCCTGCTTAAGATTCTCTCTCTCTCTTTCTCTCTCTCTCTCTCCCCCCGCCTCTCCCACTTGCACATGTTCACTCTCTCTAAAACCAAACCAAACCAAACATTATTTATAAAAACACAAGGTAGTTGGATTTGAACCCTCAGGCTTGCGCAGCTAGCTGACCCTGACTCTAAACCAGCTCTGTGCGATAGAACTTTCTGGGACAATGGAAATGTTCTGTTCTGTGAGATCTAACACAGTAGTCACTGGCTGCATGTGACTATTGAGCCCTTGAAATGTGGTGCGTGCACCCTAGGGCCGGAATTTCTAGTGTTCAATAATTTGCAGTAATTTAAATTTCACTTTTAACCGCCATCCTAGCCCGTGGAGCTCTCCATCAAGCCAGTGGTAGGAAACACTGGCCGCATCTGACAGGGCTGGTGCTGATAGGAGGAAAGCCTTTGAGATGATAAACCAGCACGGCCGGTCAGGAGGAACCCGCTGCAAGCGCATCAGCCGCCTGGATCTGTCCGGTCCCCGCGCTGCCCGACCCGGAAGCCAGGTCCCTGCGCTTGGTGCCAAAATGACTCAGTCTCGTTGCCAGTGACTAACACTGTGACTAGCTACAGTACAGAGCTCGTGTGTGTGACATTCCCACTGACAGGAGTCGTGGGCTCTCAGGCCTGGGCTGCAGGCTCTGGGCCGTGCCACCCCTGGTGCGTGGCCTTGGACTTGGCAGCCTCTCTACTCCCTCCCCTGTTCCTGCAAAGGAAAGCCGTGGCCTTGATGGGTTGGGGGAGCTGCTACCCACAAGCTCACCCTCAGCAGGACTGGCCGGGAGGCTGCAGAGACTGGCTTACCACAGCCTGATGCTGCAGCGGAGCTCGGAGCACCCGGGCAGCCCCTCCTGCGGCCGGGGGAGCGGTTTCTCCTGCCTGTCTAGCCCCTGCTATGGAACCACAGCCACAGCGCCCCAGCCAGCGCATGAGGCCAGGGAATATTAGACCCCGGGAATGGGGTGAAGCAGGAGTGCAGAGGAGAATGACAGGTCTTTGGAGCTGAGGGATGCTTCTAGATGAATGCGTCCAAGGACGGCAAGCAGGTTTCCTCTTGCAAGCCGACTCCGATTTATTGGTAGAGTTGCTCAAGGCACTGTTAAGGATTCTGAGATAGAGTCTGGACTCAGTGGATAAAATGGCGCAACTTCGCTGGATAGGTTTCCATCCCCAAACTAGCCCAGCCCCCTCTGGGTTTACAGATAGGAAAACTGAGGCCCAGTTTTCTGGCTCGAGTGTCCAGAATTGTGTTTCGGTCTGTGGCAGAGGCAGGATTCAGGACAAGCCTCCTTCCTCTGTCCGAGCAGAACAATGTAGTTTGATCCTGGAGTAGCTGTCCCAGGTCTGTGCCTCTTGGTTGATTTTCTTTTTATTTTTAATGTTTATTTATTTTGAGGGAGAGGGAGAGAGAGAATCCCGAGCAAGCTCTACATTGTCAGCACACAGCCTGACATGGGGCTTGATCCCATCAACCATGAGATCATGACCTTGGCCGAAATCAGGAGTTGGACAGTCAACCGACTGAGCCACCCAGGTGCCCCTTGGCTGACTTTCCTGGGAGCAGATGGAGCCCCAGGCAGTGATGGGAGCCTTGGGAGGCACAGGTGCCTTTCAGAAACCAGAGCACAGAAGATCAGAATCCTAATTTGATCAGCTTCCCCAGGAGCCTGTGAGCAAGGGAATCAGGAAATGAGCCCCGGTGTGCCCCTGGCCTGCTTCCGTGCGCTGATCGGCATCATAGCTCGGCGTCTGCTTCAGGTGACCTAACACCTGGGCGATGTCCTGGCTCCCCGGCCCCACTGGATGTTTGGTTGGTGACATTCATCAGAGGTGCAGCTTCTGTGCCCTTGGCTCCTGGCCAGCTTCCTGAGCTGCAGGAGGTCAGCACCACACTGGCATTTCTTGTTGTCTGTCACAAGAACACGCACCACAGAGGAAGGGGACAGTGACTTCCCTCACGCTCATTTTTTCGTGCCTCAGTTGATGGGCTCTGTCCACACATCTCATCCGTCAACAGCCCAGGAGGGCCCCTTCGAGCCTCCTGGAGCCCGTCTCTGCAGCAAGGCTGGGGGTGCAGATGAGCCGAGAGGGCAGTCAGCTCCACCCCACTCTCCTCCAGGAGTCGCAGAGCTAGGTGTGCAAGAGCCTCGTCTTTGGAGTCACGGGGCTGAGCTTAGTCCCAGCCTTGCCTCTTAACTCTGTGCAGTCTTGTAACCTCGAGTCTCCATCTCCTCCTCCACAGAGTGGGTACAGTAGTGGGGCTCACACCCGTCAGTCGTGAGGAGCCCCACTGTCAGCATTTAGGCTGGCACCTGGCACCCTGCCAGCGCCAAGATGCCGCGAGAGGCCAAATATGTGTCTCTGGTACCGTGTTTCCAGCACAAGGGATATGGCTTTTCGTCCCCACCACTGCATTCCAGGTGCAAATGACATATTTTCAAACGAGGCAACTGAGGCTTAGGGCAGGCATGAATATGTGAAGCCAGATCATCTGCTTTGGTTTTTTAAAATTAATCAGTATGATGGAAGCTACCTGATCTACTCCTTCATCTGCTCTCCAAATCTGCATCCGCTGAGCCACTGCTAAGGAGGTAGGAGGAGCCGAGGACACGGACACCCCCAGAGCTCCCAGAGAGACCTCCTGGCCGTGCAGGCCACTGTGTGCACGGCATTGGCCTTCAGGGAATCTGCACTAGAAGCCGTGACTCCTGGCTGCCCCTGCCTCGTCCTCCCCAGGCACGTGCTCCTGCTGAAAGACCCCCCTCCCCTCCCGACGGGCCAGGACACGGACACCCCCAGAACTCCCGGAGAGACCTCCTGGCCGTGCAGGCCACTGTGTGCACGGCATTGGCCTTCAGGGAATCTGCACTAGAAGCCGTGACTCCTGGCTGCCCCTGCCTCGTCCTCCCCAGGCATGTGCTCCTGCTGAAAGACCCCCCTCCCCTCCCGACGGGCCAGGAGACGGGCCAGGAGAGCACGGCAAAGGTCACTGTTCTCTGGGTATTGTCTCCTTCCAGCCCAGGCAAGTCCAGAGCCTCCAGGACATCAGGATCTGAGTCTGTGCTTTCTGCCAAGTTCTATAAAACACCCTGCACAGGGCCCAGGGGATTGGTGGGGGCAAGAAGAGGAGGAGGACCTGGGAAGCCCATGGGGGAAGTTTTCATGCCCCCCTAGGCCTATGGAGGGAGGAAAGAGCCCACCAATCACTGCATCTCCTGGGGGGTGGGGATGTGCAATAGGATCCAGAGTGAGGTGGGGGAGACGGGACGGAGCTTTGGGACTGAATGGTCTTCAGCTTGATCCCAGGCCTGCCTCTTACTCTCGGAGTGATGTTAAACATGCAGTCTCATCTCAAAGATGGATTTAATAATCCCTGCCTCTCAGCGTTGTTGTGGGGATTCAATCAATGCTAATAAATTTAAAACGCTTGGAACCTTCAGCATCAAAAAGATAGAGAAATAAAAATGGGCTATTTTTAGAAAAAAGTACAGCCACTTCAGAAGACAGTCTGGCAGTTTCCCAAAACGTTCAACATCGTGTGACCACATGATCCAGCCATTCTGCTCCCAGGTCCACATGCAAGAGAAATGAAAACATATGTCCGCGCAGAACTTGTACTGGAATGTTCGAAGCGGCGCTATTCATCGTAGCCAAAAGGTAAAGACAATCCAAATGTCCATCTACTTACCAGTGGATAAGTGAAACATAATATATCCACACAATGGAGTATTATTCAGCCCTAAAAGGACTGAGAACATTACAACATGGATGAAGCTGGAAAACATGCTAAGTGGAAAAAGTCGGTCATGTGTTGTGTGATTCCATTTGCTCAAGCCGTCCCGAGTAGGTAAATTCAAAGAGACAGACAGTGGGCACCTAGGATTCAGCGGAAGAGAGAGAGGCTGGGGTGAGGTCACAGCTAAGGGACTTGGAGTTTTTTTGGGGGGTGACAAGAATGCTCTAAAATATCCTTGTGCACAACTCTAAGCAACCACTGAATTGTATCCTTTAGCTGAGTGAATAATCCGCTATGGATTATATCTCATTAAAGTTCTTTTGTTCCCAAACCTTGGCCATACCAAACCAATAAGCACCATTTCCAACTGAGACATTCTAGGCAAGACCTTCGTTGCCTAACCAATTTTTTTAATCACATCCTACTAAAAGCAGGACAAGTTCCTATTGAACCTATACAAATAATTATACACCCATACAAAGGAGGGAGACTCAGTCGGAGTTTCTGAATTCAGATTCTAAAAACCAAGCCAAGAGCCCCTGGGTGGCTCAGTCAGTTGAGCGTCCCCAACTCTTGATTGTGGCTCAGGTCATGATCCCAGTGTCGTGGGATCAAGCCCCGCCTTAGGCTCTGTGCTGAGTATGGAGCCTGCTTGGGATTCTCTCTCTCTTCTGCCCCTTTCCCCTGCTTGTGCGCTCTCTCTCTCTCTCTCTCTCTCTCTCTCTCGCTCTCGCTCTCGCTCTCGCTCTCGCTCTCTCTCTCTCAAAATAAACAGCCCAAGCCAAGTAAAATTCACTTTCCAAATTTGTCCTTCAGTAGCACCTACATGTTCCAGAATAGGCTGACACTTAACTTGAGAACCAGCATTAGGGTCTTCGGGGAAGGACTAGTTAATAATACTAAGATGTTATTAATGTGCTGTGCATTCCCTGTTCTCTTCAAATGTGTCTGTAAACAAGCATTTTAAAAAAATTCTCAGTTCCCGTTTCCAATACAGAAAACATTCATGGTTCTAACCCTAAAAACTGGGGTCTTCCCTGAGTTCTATGAGGTAAAGGCATCTGGAGACCAAAAGAAATCTGAGAAATGTTGCTTCAGGACAAAACCAGTGTTTTGCTTAAAAACCAGAAGCGTGCATATGACTGTCTTCCTCAGTCACTGGGGCCAAAGTAACTTCTCTTCCATGAACAAACTGGGGGGGTGGGGAGGAGGGGCAGTTGGTGGAGAATTTCTGCTACACACCAGCGTCTTAGCAAATGGGCAGAGCTCATGACGCCCCAGAACCACGTTCTTTTGCAGCCACATCTCCCCCTTAAAGAATCTCTGAAAGTAGCAAAAATGTACATGTTTATTCATATGGCCTAATGTATTTAAAAACAAGAAGCAAAGATCTATAAATTTAAAATCATGTTCAGTAAGCAGTTTCTGTATCACCTTGCTGAGAAATGATCCAGGCGTTCAATGGTTACCCACTGATTAATGTCATATCAGTACAAAGGTTCAACTTTTTTGAAGGCCTTGGAAATTATCTTCAAGCTGACGCACTACAAAACATAATTACTGTTGAAATAGAGTTTTTCAGAACAATTCAGTTTACTGGGACACAACTTTACATTTTTCAGAGCCTTAAACATTAACCAGAAGAATATCAGCTTCTTTGATCAGCGAAAGGGAGTAAGTCTAGGGAAAACATAACAGTAATAATAAAATGTACCTCATGTTATATACAGCATTAATAAAGTAGAGAAGACATAGCTGTTTTTTAATTAAAATTACTATTTTTTAAATGTTTTATTTATTTTTGATAGAAAGAGACAGCGTAAGCAGGGGAGGGTCAGAGAGAGAGGGAGACACAGAATCAGAAGACAGGCTCCAGGTTCTGAGCTGTCAGCACAGAGCCCAACGCGGGGCTCGAACCCATGAACCATGAGATCATGACCTGAGCCAAAGTCAGATGCTCAACCAACTGAGCCACCCAGGCGTCCCTTAATTAAAATTACTAAACTAGTTCATTTGCCAAAAAGTTACCTTAATTATATGGATTCCTTAAATGCTTCTAAGTTAAATTAACAAAGTATTAGAAGATTAGAATAATGTTCTTATTTTCAGACAATTATAGGAAATAATTTCTATAAGTGTTATGTCTGTAAGCCGAACAGATCCACATTCCTTTAAGAGACTTTACAATTTAATTTATTAATGCCCTCTGGCAAGAGGAAAACATCAAATGCACAATGAATGATAGAATTCTTTCTGAATTACAGACGCACAGACACAGATGCCCCTAGAGCTCCTATAATGTCAACTCTGCCATTTTCACCACCATTGACAAAAACTCACGGGTCCAAATATCAAAGATATTTCTGTTTTCTTTTCAGGCAGGCACACAATTCTTAGTTGATGTGTCTCAAAATAGGCAGATGGACAAAGACCGCTTATGTGTGAGCTTTTGCTTTCAACAGCCGGCAGTGGCCTTTCTGGGTGCAAGGCTGCCCTCAGATTTCGGGGTTTGCTTGTGCTTACAGAGCCAGAGGGTCTGGGAACACGTGTGCCCTGGAGCACGCCCTTCTCAGTGAGTGAGGGGTGTGAGTGTGTAAGTACTCCAGTTCTGTTAGTGCTGAGCAGGACTTTTCTGAGTTGACCGTACAATGTCCCAGAGCTGTCGGTGGGACTGGTCATGATTGCCCTTGATGGAAATGGGTTTAAACTAACATCACATCCTAGGGGCGCCGGGGTGGCTCAGTGGGTTAAGTGTCTGACTTTGGCTCAGGTCATGGTCTCATGGTTTGTGGGTTCGAGCCCCACGTCGGGCTCTGTGTTGACAGCTCAGAGCCCGGAGCCTGCTTTGGATTTTGTGTCGCCCCTCCTCTGCTCACACTCTGTCTGTCTGTCTCTCTCTCAAAAAGTAAACATTAAAAAAAAAATCTAACATCGCATCCTACCTTAGATTCTTTTCCTGATCCAAGGTTTCCGTGCCCCTACAGAGGTTTCCTGGAGTCACTTCCCAATAAATCTCCCTTCTATACAAATCCTTTTCTCAGAAGCTGCATCCAGAGAGCCCACCCTTAGGATCTACCTAATATCTACTTCATGTTTAGTAGCTGAACTCTGGGTATATTCAGAGATTATTTTATGTGGACAAGAAAAAGATTACATAGAAATAGGGGCAGGGTGGTAGCACGCTATAGAGAAGTTCTGGATAATGAGATACGAAAATTCTAAGAAGTGAGAAGAAAAGGAAGGCATGTCGTTTCTTCTCTTTTCTCCTTCTGTCAGGCTGGAACAGAGACATGAAGGCTGGCACCCCAGCAGCCATCTTTGATATTGACCTTGACGATGGAGACCAAGCATTGAGGATGGCAGGGCCTGGGGCTTGGAGACACCAAAGTGCCACCCTATCAGCCCCCTGCTGTCTCCCGTCTAGATGTCTCCAACCTCCCTCACGGTGAGAGGGGATTTTAAGTTATCTCCAGCAGGTCTTTATCTGAACTGATTTGGGTCTCTTGGATGCAGAAGTTATCATCTCCAACCCATAAGCAGTGCTGAACTCAGGAACATTTTTGCATGTATTTTTTCTAATTCAGTCTGCCTCAGAACTTCAGAAACCAGAAGCCAAAATGCTAAACTGTGACTAAAAAGAAGAACCGCATCGTTGGGGTATTTTCGGCCCCAGTTTTAAGATGTTCCATTATGCACTGAGGTCCTTTATGAACATCCTCACCACGTCGTCTGCTATTTCTAACGCTTCTCAAGCTGTTGCTGGGCACTACCTCCTCACTCGGCAGCCTCCGTTACGGATTAGAAAGCAAGAATAAGACGCTTCAGCGTGCTGACCTTGTTGGAACTGTGAGCATCGCTAAGTTCACACATTTGGGTGGGGACTTCCGGCACAGGGGATCTTTATCAGTGACCCTGGGCAATTTTGCACTTGCAGAGAAGATAAGCATGATGTTTCCAAACTGTGCCTCATGCCTTCTAGCTGATCGATAAATAAAGAACTTTTCACGATACTTTTTTGGTTAACAGAAAGGTAATGAGCCGCCCAGGGTGTTTGCTTTGCTTATTGAGCTGCTCCATTCAAGATCAAATGAACCTCTGTTTTCTTAAAACCCCAGTAAAGACATGTGTCCTGTTTTAGAGAGTGTAAGCTTCGAGTCAGGTGGTGGAGGGGAGTGAGAAACTGAATGTGCAAATGGACAGCAGCCAGACAGGATATAAAAGTAGAATTCTGACCCACAATCTGCGGAATCCAGCCCAGGAAACCAGCCTGCTGTCTACAAGCCAGGCTTGTAGGAGGTTGGACTTCTCTCTCTTACACTAATTCAGGAAGTCAAATCTTAACCCTTGAAGCAATCCACCCAAAGTGGCCAGGACATGATCAGTAATGGACACCTTCCCGAATTTTGTCCCTGCTTCCAAGTTAGGACCTACCAGAGAATCGTCCAACGTGCCCCGTAAGCCAACCATACAGGACACCCTACATTCTGTTGGCCAGCCTCCAGCCTCCCCAGGCCGACAGCCTCCAATCAGGGCTTACCTGAAGCCTTCTCTTTTACTGCTAATGAGCTTTCCCACCTGTCTGCCTGCTTTTGAGTCTCTGCCAGAACGGAAGACATGGTTACTGACTCCCTGACAAGGTCTGAGTCGGTAGCCTTTGCTGGTGGTTTTCATTTATTCTGCAGGAAAGAGGTCAGGCAGTGGAAGGGGAAAGACATAGATTTGACCTCAGACTCTGTCACTCACTGCCCTTGGGGCTCCAGGCAATCACGTGACCTTGCTCAGACTCAGCGTCCTCACCTGCAAAATGGGCCAGCAAAGGTGACCCAGAGCATCTCTAATGATCTGGAAGGAGCCGGTACGGTAAATCATGCTTCCTGGTGCTGCATAGAATGAGCATGTGGGAGGTGAGGAGTCCTTCTGGTCACCTCCTAAAAATCAGTTCTATTCCTTTCAGACTTCTTTTCTTTTCTTTTTTCTTTTTTCTTTTCTCTTTCCTTTTTCCCTTTCTTCTTTCTTTTCTTTTTTAAGGAATACCGGGTAAATAATTTCTTTTCATTTCTATAGCAGTTTGCAGTTTACAGAGGATTTGCACATCCGTCATGTTACCTGTCCCTCTCAGCGCCCCCCGGGGGGATCTAGCCAGCCCCGCGATGCAGCGGGGGCAGTGAGGCTGGAGCAGACACTGGTTAGCCAGCGGGCAGCCGGGCGGATGTGTTTGCTTAGCACCCGGGAGCGCGTGTTGAGGATTTACAGCCTTCCGAGGTGGAATGTGGACCCTGGTTCAGGGCGGACCTTCCCTCCACGATGCTGCCAATGACTGGGCTTCGCCCTCGTGCAGCCCTCGGGCCGGTTCTTAGGGCCACTGACTAGTTCACTCTGGTCTCTTGTGCTGACACTCTGTTATCAATGCAGCAGGGATCACTTGAGATCGAAATGGGATGCTGGTGCCCTTGAGGACTGTAAGGCCAGGGTTGCAGAGATTTCCAAGGCCTTCCCCGCCAATCACCTCTTGCCACGGGTGTCAAGGCCACTTTATTAAGATCTGAGCCAGTGATGGCTTCTTTGGTCACAAACCAAGCCCTGTCCCTCACCAGTGGAGGTGCTGGACCAGCGATTTCAGCAGAGCCCACTGCCCTGTGAAGTGAAGAGGGAATCCAAGTGAGGCCCTGCCTAGGTCTGAGCTGGGGCTCAAGAGGGAGAGAGAATAGAGGTTCCTCCCTTTGAATGGTTAACCCCACCCAGCGTGAAAGGTTTGCACGATGGGGATTTGGGACAGAAAGTGTCCATCAGGGGACATTTTATCAAATTGTGTGCCTTGGTTTGGGGTTCCGTGAAGGTGAAGTCTGGGATGAAAACTTGGGTGCAGGGAGTTTATTTGGGGGGTGGGGAATGACCCCGGGAAGTAGGAGTGAAGGAGGCAGGAAAGTGAGTATGGGAGGAAGCCAAGATGAGGCCACTGCTGTAGACAATGGCAGCCATGCCCCTGGGGACTTGGAAAAGAGTCCGAATGCCTCCTGCTAGCGTCCACCTGCGAGATGGAAGCTGGGGCTGGTGTGAAGCCTGGTGGGCTCCTGGGTATCAGAGGAGGGCCTGAGTATGAGACGCAAGCAGCTCAGAGCCTGGAAGGGGACACTTTCAGCAGGAAGCGAGTGTGAAGCTCAGTGAGCTGCATGTCGAGGTATTGGCATGAGCCGCCAAATGCGTCTGCACCCCCAGAAAGGCAAGGCGGAGAGGGGGGTCCGTGAAACTGCCCCACACGCATGAATTCATCTTTCTTACATGCCCTGGATGGGTGGAGACCCCAGTAATTTCCTGTCCCCTCATCTCTCGGTTACACTGCTGGCTACAAGGAATCTGAAACCACTGGGAACTGGAGGGAAGCAAGGGAACGGGAAGTGTGGCCGAACCCTTCTATCTGCTGCCGCATTCACTGAAGCCCAGCACTGACCAGGCGCTGGTGGGGCTCAGGGGTACAGCAGGGAAGGGAAGAGGAGACGTCTCTGTCCTCATGGTGTCCTGGCGTTCCAGCTCCCATGGGCTCGCTCTTGGATGCGTGGAAGGCAGGCTGTGAGCTCACAATGAGAGGGAATCAGGTAAGGTCACTCTTTGTCCAATGTTCCGGCTCCTCGGCAGGAAGAAGTCATCCGAGGAAAGCACGTGGGGAAAGTCTGCAGAATGTGAGTTTCGGAAGCGAGATCTGAGGCTGGGAATGAATCCCAGGCCTTGCTGATGGGGTCAGGAGGTGGTGGGATTAGGAGATCGCCATCTGGGGAAGAAAAGTAGACCCCAACCCTGTGAGGTCCGGCTAAGCTGGGGGGGTCAGGTGTTCATGCCTTCACCCACGCGGCCGAGCCAAGGATGAGTGGTGTTTCTTCAGTTCTTTGGTTCTGTGTTTTAGGAAGAAAGCTTTGACAGCAGCAGGAAGGGGAAGGGAGGGGAAGACTGGGGGAATGAAGAGCCAATTGGAAGCCACTGTACCAGTCCCTGTGAGAGATGACAAATGTCTAGAGCAGGGCAGCAGCCACAGTGGGTAGTGACACAACATCTCAGACATTCTAGGGCTTGCTCGGAGGGATTCTATGCCTTGGGTTCCAGCAGAAATGCTGAGTGTCCAGTCCAGCGCATTTTACTCATCCTATCAGTACTTAACAATGTTGCCTGGCTTCTGGTGCGTCCAAGCCAATGCCTCTGCCCCCGCCCCCCCATCAGATAGGACGAAGCCAAGGTCATGACTCTTCAAGGGCTCAAAGTCAGTTAGGCCGTCGTGCATCATCCTCATCCATCCCACTCATGTTCAGGCCATAGTTCTTTGAGTTGAGCTGGTTAAATCCATTGGCCTTCACCAAAAGAGCCAGGAGGCTGTTAGCACCTTTTAAAGGCCATCCTCAGCCAGGATTCTCTTCCACTCTTAAAAATCTTTAGCAAAAACTACTCTCCCTCCCCTTTGTACTAACGGGAAGAAAACACGAGTCATCATTTTCTCAGAAGAGGAACATATGTGCCCATTTTATTAATTAGCTATACTTTCTGGAGATGAAGACACGAAAGAATGGTATTTTTCTAGGCAATGGGAACAGATTTGAAAGTGTGCCAATTTTTCCAACTGACGCCTATCAGTGCAGTGGGCTTGTCCCCTGTGGCATAACCAACGAGAGGCTCTAGTGAGTCTATGGTCCCTGCCTGTTCAAGTATCTTGATATCCGTGTGTCACGTAATGTCGCCCACACAAAAAACTGATATCCTTCTGAAAAAGAAATGTCCCTTCTGTGGGAAGGAAAACACCGTTGACAGTAGCTGTGTCCCGCAGAGAAATGATGTGCTTTCCAGGGATGCGTCAGGCTACTGAAAAATTAGCTGTATCAGCTCACACATTTAAGTTACCAGCTCCCAGTCACCCCACTCAGCGTGAATGCCCGCGGCCGATTAGCACTCTGGTTCTTGATATGAGTTCTGGATTTAACATTTAATCAGGTAGTTGAAAAATAGTTGTAAGCGGGGCGTGCCTGGGTGGCTCAGGCAGTTAAGCGTCCGACTCTTGACTTCGGCTTAAGTCGTGATCTCACGGGTTTTGAGTTTGAGCCCTGAATCGGGTTCTGCGCTGACGGTCTGAAGCCTGCTAGAGATTCTGTCTTCCTCTCTCTCTGCCCTTCCCCTGCCTGTTCTCTCTCTGTCTCTCTCTCAAAATAAAATAAACTTTAAAAAATAATTGTAGGCAAGAGAAATGTGAGGTTCTTTCTAGGGGTACCCTTCTGTTGGCATGCTTGCCAAGTCCCAGCCCCCACATCGTGAGGGGTGCCCTCCCGAGCCCACACCTCCTGGAAGACTAGGTGTTAGTGGGAGTGGTTCCCACAAATTCCCAGGATCTCTCTCAAAGGTGAGTCAGCGGTTTGTGCAGCAAGACCCTGGGCCAGGCTGCCAGGCTGCGCGAGGAGGCACCAAGCTGCTTTCATTCAAGCCGAGACCCTTGACCCGGGTGGCCACCGTCGGGCGGGCCAGGCCAGGAGCAGGTGGGCTGCAGTGGGTGCGGCCAGCCCGGAAGTACAGAGCGCCGCGTCGAGAGGCGGCTCGGCACAACCAGATCTGCTGACTTCTGAAGACAAGCAAGAACTCAGGGCTTCTGTGGAATCAGTCTGCTGGTCACTGATTCAAATAAAAATAATGTCTGGGGCCAGATTTGGTTTGTGGGCACAAGTCTGTGACTTCTAATTAGAAATAACTCTGTTAATGTTTCCTTTTCTTTTTTCTAATTTTTTTTTTTTTGATAGAGAGAGAGACAGCATGAGCAGGGGAGGGTCAGAGAGAGAGGGAGACACAGAATCCGAAGACAGGCTCCAGGCTCTGAGCTAGCTGTCAGACACGGGGCTCGAACCCACGAACTGTGAGATCATGACCTGAGCCGAAGTCAGACACTTAACCGACTGAGCCACCCGGGGCCCCAGTGTTTCCTTTTCTTTGCTCTCCTCCTCCCTGCTCCGCACCCGGAGAACTAGCGCTTGTGACCTAAGCCTCTAACATCATATCAATAACTCTCAGAAACAAGACCATCTTTATTTGAACTTGTAGGGTCTGATTTAATGTTTGTAAACAAAGCATTTAACTCAATTACAACTTAAGCCAGTCCCCCAACAGTGTTGCTGGAGATCCAAGCTCTAAGAGGACATGAGGTTATCAAGATCACTCTTGGGGTGATTTTTAAAATGTTTCTCTTTCTTGGGGCGCCTGGGCAGCTTAGTCAGTTGAGGGTCCAGCTTTGGCTCAGGTCATGATCTCACGGTTCATGGGTTCAAGCCCCGCATGAGGCTCTGCACTGACAGCTCAGAGCTTGGAGCCTGTCTTCAGATTCTGTGTCTCCCTCTCTCTGGCCCTCCCCTGCTCACACTGTCTCTCTCTCTCTTTCAAAATAAATAAAACATTAAAAAACTAAAAAAATAAAAATAAAAATATGTTTCTCTTCCTCTAAAGCTTATTTATTTTCGAGAGGGGGAAGGGGCAGAGTGAGAGGAAGAGAGAAAGAGAATCCAAGCAGGCTCCCCGCAGGGCTCTGCCTCATGAACTGTGAGATTATTACCTGAGCCGAAATCAAGAGTCAGATGCTCAACCAACTGAGCCACATAGGCCTCTGGGATGAATTTTATTAGCTGTTAGGGAAACAAGTCACATTAAAATAAAGGGTCTCCTGTGCTTACTTGTTTGTAACCCCCACTGTCTGCTGATCCTTAATAGGACAAGCTGTGTTCTGCATTTCTTGGGATTTTTTTTTTTTTTGCCTTATCTGACGTAGGAAAGCTCATTAAAATGCTACATGTCGCTTCTGTCTGACCTCCTCTCCTGGCAGGGGGACAGGGAAGCAGGTAGGAAAGGGGGTCCCCTGGGGCCAGGAAAGGAAACAGGAGAGAAACCTCTCCCAGAATTGTGGTTCCTGGCCCCAAAAACGATTCTGAAGGGAAGGGGTGGTGCACCAGGTGCCTCCCCCAAATAGGCTGGTTGTTTAGAAAGATCCAGGGTGTTGGGAGTGAAGGTGGGGTACATGTTGGGGAGAGGGGGCAGTGCTGGTTATGGGGACCGGAGAAGAGGAGAGAACTAACACTGGGAGTGGTCTGAGTGTACATAGAAAGCAGGTACAGTGAGGGGGGGAGATTTGATTTGTCCTTTGACTTTGCTTGTCAAGAGGAGTTCCGGCGGTGAGGACGGAGGGTCAGCTTTACCACATAGGTTAGGGCTCTTTCCGTTGCAATTGATAGAAATGCAACTGAAATGGGCTTCAGATACAGGGACTTCGCTGACTAATGCAAATGAAACTTCGGGAGTATGTGGACATCAGGCATGGCTGGATCTGGGCACAGATGATATCTCTTGTGTCTGGTTTCCTCTAAAGTGGCTTCGTGGTGAGAGGGTTCTCAACGTGCATTATCAGAGATAAATCTTCGTAGCACCAGACTTCCATCCCACCAACTTGACAACAGAGGAGAGGAGAACCCCTCTTCCCTAACAATTCCAGGAGAGCCTTCAGGTTGATCAGGATCCTCTGAACGTGAGTTGTGTCTAGGAAAAATCCAGTTTTCTTTTACCCTCACACTAAATACTTCTGAAGCCAGATACATGGATTTTTTTTCATGCCAACCAGTTCTCCAACACCAGCGGGGTGGCCTACAGTCCAGTTCAGTTCCAACACCGGCTGTCTGTTAGATGGACATCCACCTGTTAGTGGAGGGTAGTGTTAGGTACAACAAATTAAAGTCCTAAACCCACAAGATGGCCTCACTTCAATGCCAGTTCCAAGTCCCAGGTCACCAACTGTACTTCTGACCAATTGGCTATACATAGAGGTTCCCATGACTTCTTCCTTGGGTTTGATATTTTGCCAAAATGACCACCAAAACTCAGAGAAACACTTGCTTACGTTTGGGGGCTCATGACATAATAAAGGATATGATAAAGGACGCAGATAAACCACCAGGTGGAGAGACACATAGGGAGAGGGCCGGGAGGGTCCCAAGGCAGGAACACCTGTCCCCGTAGAGCAGCACTTGAGGCTGTGTACTTGAACATGCTCACCCCCCTGGAAGCCCTCGAAACCTGTGCCACAGGGATTTTGGGGGGAGGCTTCAACAAGAAGCCATGACCAACTATTAACTTAATATCCAGCCCCTCTTCCCTCTCAAAGAATGGCAGGTGGAGCTGGAAATCCCAAACTTTTAATCAAGGCTTGGGCTTTTTGTGAAAAGCCCTATCTGGGAGCCCACCCAGAGTCACCGCATTCAAACAAAATAATTCTTTTTTTTTTCATGTTTATTTATTGATTTTGAGAGAGAGAGAGAGAGAGAGAGAGAGAGAGAGAATGAGTCAAGGAGGGGCAGAGAGAGGAGAGAGAGAATCCCAAGCAGGCTCTGTGCTGTCAGTGCAGAGCCCGACACGGGGCTCGAACCCATGAACTATGAGATCATGACCTGAGCCAAGATCAAAAGACAGATGCGTAACTCATTGAACCACCCAGGTGTCCCCTGAACAAAACACACACTATCACCAAGGAAGTTCTAAGGGATTTAGAAGTCCTGTGTCAGAATCTGGGGTTAAAAATCAAATATTATCAGGAAGTGGGAGCGGAGACCAAAATAGATGGTTTTTTAAAAAAGTTTTTAATCTTTATTCACTGAGGTGTAATTAACAACCAGCATTACATTAGTTTCAGGTGTAAACATAATAATGCGATAATTCTATGCATTCCTCAGTGCTCACGTGGGAAAGATCTGTCACCATCAGTCACGGAACAATGTTCTTACGATTATTCATTATAATTCTTATGCAACACTTCTCACCTCCGCGACTCATTTCCTTCATCACTGGAAGTCTGTGCCTCTGTCTCCCCATCTGCCTCCTCCCACCTCCCCTCCGGCCACCGCCAGTTTGTTCTGTGTTTCAGAGTCTGTGCTTTTGTTTGTTTCTCTGTTTGTTGGTTTTGGTTTTTTAGATTCCGCATCGTAAGTGAAATCAGGTGGTGTCTCTCACTGACTTACTTCACTTAGCAGAATACCTTCTAGGTCCAACCACGTTGTTTGTCCCGTATTGTTTCCCAATCGCACGCCCATTTCTGACCCAGTTTCCATGGCACAGGGGACACAGTACTCCAACAGGCCAGGCCCGACTCACCTGTCCACCTCTGGGGCTGGGAAGGGGGATCATGCCTATGTCCTAAGAACGTGGCAGGAGAATGAGGGAGAGGGCGCTTCTGCATGGGAAAACCGGGGTGCTGTTCCCAGAAAAGAGAGATTGCCAGGCTTCAAAGGCAACACATTAGCTCCATGAAGACAGGGCTCTTGCTGCTCTGTTGACCAGTGTGTCCCTGGGGCCGCACGTCCACTCCACTGCAGACACTTGACTGGGAGCAGGGACACTGATCGGTTCTCGCTGCAAGTTCCTGTAAGTGATCTTATGTAACCAGGCCTCTCTGTTCCTTGCTTCTGAGTCTGATTAACAAGGTCCCACAGACCTCACGGGGAAATTTGTCTCCCTCCCTGCTGGGTGTACCCCATGCCTGCACCCCATGTGCGTGGCGGGGAATATGTGCACTAACCCCCCAAGTTAACTACCCTCTCTGAAGTAGACTACCCCCCGCATGGGGTGTGCGGGATCAGCACCTGCACCCCATTCTCTCTGTGCTTGCCCTACTGAGAACTGAGGAAGGCCCTTCTTCTTGGCATTTAATGACCATAGGGGACATGCCATCGTGGAGAGGCAGCGGGGACGTGGGTCTCCTGGATGTGAAGGGAGCAGACACAGACCGCACCTTTCTTTGGTTCGGGTCCTGCTTACAACCTCAGTTCACAGATGTCTTTATTTACTTGAATTTTCCAAATCCCACCAATGTCTTCACGAGCCTGTGCCTCACTGGCTGGATGTCCTTTCTGAGTCTGTGTTTGAGAAAACGAGAAGAACCCTTAAACCTAGAGTAGTGCATTTCTGCCATCAAAACTCAGACCCTGGGCTTTCTTCTTTAATGAACAACTTCTGTCCAAAAGCGTGCTTTGCAAGGTCAAGATGACTGACTCTGGGTTGGGGTGTAGAAGGACCTGAACAAGGACTGCACTTGAAGGTCTAGGAAGGGATCAAAGCACAGTCATGAGTGGAAGTGTAGGTCATCCTGTCCTTCTCCATTCAACTGCTGATATCTCTTCTCATCTCCTGATCATGGACTTGACCAAGGGTGGCATCGGGCCTAGAAACTGGGGACACGGCTTTGCACAATCCCAGTGGAAATGTCTCAGTGGTTTTAAGAGATGCCTGGAATCAGATAATCTAGGGCGGGAAGATCAGGTGTTGTCTCTGCTTTGGATCCAGCTGATCCCCATGGGGGCCTGGGTCTCACCAAGGTTTTGGTTACTGAGGACCGTCTGGCAACCCTGTTTGTTTTCAACAAAAGGTCACAGTCCTGGAAGACTGGAGAGATCAAACCGACGGAGACAGCATGCTGGGCCAGAGTTACCAGGAGCAAACGGGCCTGACCTAGGGTCCCCGCCCAGGAGTCTGACTGTGGGTGAAAACCCAGAGGTCACCGGCCCCCTGCTGTGCCCTCACTGGCCTGGGAAGGCTGCAGGAGGGAGCAGGCCCTGTACTCTGTCACACTTCACCAGCCCTTTACATCCAAGCAGGGCAGGTGTGGGCAGTGCCACCACCGACTCAGGAAGCCTGTGGTCCCCTTTTCCTGCAGGAGCCCCTCCGTGCCCCTCAGCCTCCCCCCACCTGCTCCCTCCACTCCTGCCTTCTGCTCCTGCAGCCCCTGCTTCAGTGCTCATCAGGGCTGTGTTGGCATGACCCCAAGGAGACACTTGGTTTATACCAGGGTCTTTTATCCCACTTATGACACAGACCTCCCTGAGGCACAGTGGAATGGCTATGTTTGAATCTGGATTCGCCACTTTAGGAAGTCTGAGACCCTAACCTCTCCAGGATAAACTGTTTTCTTATTTTTTTAATGTTCATTTTTTAAGAGAGAGAGTGTGAGGGGAGAGAGACGGGGCGGGGGAGAATCCGAAGCAGTCTCTGTACCATCAGTGTAAAACCCGATGTGGGGCTGAACCCACGAACTGTGAGACCGTGACTTTAGGTGAGGTTGGACATTTGACTGACTGAGCCACCCAGGTGCCCTTGAACTGTTCTTGTCTTTTAAATGGGGATCATAATACCAACATTACCAGGCTAGTAAAAGATTAGATATAATAATGTTTATAAGGTGCTTAACACATGTAAAATAGTTCTTCATGACTGTGAGTTCTTCTCTACTAAAATTTACCTACAAAAAGCCATCGACCTTGGTGTCGTTCTGATTAAAACACTGCTGTCTATAAAAGCGCAGTGCTTATGAACGATGGCCCCTCACCCCCTTCGCCCCCTATCGTGTTTGCCCACGATGCCTCCTGACATTTCCAGACTAAGGGAACTGCTCACTTTTCCCTTCCCTTCCATCAGCTCCTTCCGAGAGTGCTCCATCTGAGTCCTCCCTGTCCTCTCAGAATGGCCTTGGTGCTTATTTTAACCTTCGTTCTAACGCGCAAGAACCATGTGGAAAAGGGTTTGGTGGGTGCACACCGAGACTTGTCATATTTATCGCCTTCATTCCTGGGGGCCTAACCCTGGCAGACCTAGCAGGTGATCTGAGAGAGGTCAGGTCGCTTCCATTCTGAGGATGAAAAGGAAAGGGGGGGGGAGGGGCTGGTTCCTCCTGACGGCAGCCCTGTGAGTCTTGCAGCAGTACTGTCAGGGTCCCAGCCAAGTCTTACTGGCAACTATCTTGGCCTAGGCTTAGAGATCTGGTCTTCCCCACCGGCCAACACCTGAGTGTGCTAAGCAGCTGTGAACGAGGGGCCCCCTTTGGAGTCATGGCTGGAACCCATTTTTTTAAAGCAAAGCTCCCCATTGCCTCCTAAGGGGCTGAAAGAGTTACCACATCACAGGCTTCAGAAGATAGAACGTTGAGTTTGTTGGTGGAGTTCTTACTTTTTCTCCCCCCCAAACATGTATATCTTCTTTTTCCTTCTATTTTTGGATTTTGAAAATGTTTCAGAGAGTTTCCCCCTCTCTGAGCACTTTAAAAAGTGGTTGATCTCATTTATTCAAGGAGGAACTGAGGCACAGTGCATTCTAAGGAAATATTAGAGGAAGACCGTCTAAGACTCATGCAGTTTGGAATGACTCACACTCGGGCTCAGGTCTGGATCCTCACTTCCCATAGGAGTAACCTTGGGAAAATCACTTAATCTTCATGAGACTCAATATACTCGCTTATAAAATCTAATAAAAATAGCTTCAACCTTTTTTCTCTTAGACTTGCTTTCTGAAGAGCAGTTTTTAATTTTAGGAAGGTTTATCCTTTTGTCATTTTATGGATCATGTCTTTGATTTTGCATCTAAAGCCCGAGCTCACAAATATTTTTTCTTCTTCTTCTATAGGTCTTAAGGTTTTAGGTTTTACATTTAGGTCTGTGATCCTTTCCTTGGAGAAAAATCTTTGCAAAGTTTCTGACAAAGACCATGTATTCCAAATATATAAAGAACCCTTCAGACTCAACAAGAAAGAGACCCATACAGCCCAATTAAAGAAATAGGCAAAAAGTTGAGCAAGCTTTATTAATGAAGATACAGGGAGGGCAAAGCAGCACATGAACATATAATCAACCTCATTAGTCAGTAGAGAAATGCAAGTTGAAACCATAATGAGAAACCACAACTCACCCATGAGAAAGGCCAACATAAAAAAACAGCCATATTAAATATCAGTGAGGATGTGGAGGACCTAGAATTCTCACCTGCTGCTCATGGAAATGTAAAATGGTACAATCGCTTTGGAAACCATTTGACTATTCCTTAAGAAGTTACTCTTGGACTTACTAACTTCTCCAGGAATTCCGCTCATGGTTATTTACCCAGGAGAAACAAAAGCATACGTTCACACAAAGATGGGCTCACATCTATTCATCGTAGCTTTGTTTGTAACAGCTCCAAACTGGACACACCTAAATGCCCATCAATGAGTGGAAAAGACCGTGGTACATCTGTGCCATGGAATGCTACTTAGTAATACAAAGGGAAGCTCTTGGTAACACACAATGAACTGGGTGAACCTCAGAGTCATTAGGTGAATGGGAAAAAAAACAAGCTCAAAAAGTCACATACTGTATGATCTTGTTTATATACGAATCATGAAATGACAAGCAGGGCATGATAGACGCACACGGGGGCTTCTCCTTTCAGAACACCTGCTCTCAGAGCTCATTCACGACACTGTGAAGCCTGAACCACATAGAGCAGCCGCATGGAGGATGACAGAGACCCCCTGGCCAACAGCCCCAGCAAAGCTCTCAGCCAGCAGCCAGCACCGCCTGCCATCTTGGCCATTCCAGCCCAGTGGAACCCCTGGGTGGCTGCAGCCCAACCATCATGACAGGGGGCAGAGGAACCTTCCCTCCGACCCCCCGGCAAACTACAAAATTGTGAGAGGTAATGACATGGTTGTTGCTTTAAGCCACGTTAGTAGAGGGCTTGTTGTCTAGCAAAAGACAACCCAGATGGGCTCCCAGCAGTTCCAAGCCCACTAGTGGCTTAGCGACTCTGGTCTCAAACAAGTCTTGTTTATAAGCATTTCCTTTGACTGTCCTGAAGTCATCCCTTATAGGATTGACTTGAGCCAGCGTCCATCCATGAACTAGTATGACCACAGTCAAGAAAGGTGCCGATCCGCCAGACCTAGGCCATACATCCAGTCCTGGATCTAGAATGGAGTCAGCACTCCAACAATGCCATGCAGGCAGAGAGTGGGGAAGACGTTTTCCCAAAGGAATATTGAAGTGTGCTTACTAGAAGAAGGGCCATGGGTGTGGGCAGAGCAAACAAAAGCAACAGCCCGCTGTGACTGATCCACAGAGGACTCCCCACGGAGGGAGGAAATGAAGACATTTGGGAATCTGAGAGGATTGACGTAACTACAGGAAGATCAGTCTTTGTGCAGATCACAGGAGATGATTTCACGTAAAGCATTTCACCCAGTGTCTGGCACATGGTAAGTGCTCGGCTATTGATAGCTATTACTTTTTTGATGTTTGTTATTATCACTAAACTATAGTTATAAATTATTAAAGGGTTCTTTCCACTGCAGACATTAGCCCATGTTTGGCCCCAGCACTGGCCATATTTACATAGAAGTATATTTGGCTCTGTTTGAAGGACTGTCCCCAGGCTACACGGGCCCCAGGATTCAGAGGCAGAGAAGTGTTGTGCTCATCTGTTTGAAAAGTTGTTGTTTTATTAACTCTTAGCCCCAGGGACTGGACTGCGGTAGCTCCTCATTTAGGAGACAAATAACTCAGCCTGGCCTAGTCCAGCCTGGTTTCCAGGTTTCCATGGAGACCGAGATGAAGACAGAGGTAGCTTGGAAGTCCTGACACCTTCTCATGCAGCCAGGAGCCCAGCAGTCCTGAAGGCTCTTCTGTGAGATCAGACACAGGTCATGAGGAGTGTGTGTGTGTGTGTGTGTGTGTGTGTGCGCACATGCACATGTATGTATGTTAGAGACTTGGTCTTATATATCCACATGCGCACAGGAGGTCCTCGCTTACAATAGACAAAGTACTCCTGGAAATCCCAGCAAAGAGCCACCGCTCATGTCCTGGATGACATGACAAGGGAAGTCCCCGGGCTGGCTGACCACAAGCCCTCCTACAAATGGGGCCTCACTGCTGAAGGCAAGCTGGCTACTTGGCACCTAGCATCTGTTAACCTTTAAGATCAGAGGTTAGGCTGCATCCTAGTTCAGCTGTCTGACTATACTGGCTTGGGTGCCTGCACTCGGTCTGCTGCAGAGGCAGAGGTGGGAGCTGTGACTCCGGTCTCCTAGAGCCTGGACTTCTGGCTGTCACAGGTAGCATGAGAAGAGATGAAGACGAGGAGGTATCTGTGTGTCTCTGGCGTATGTGCCCCATGGAGGAATCTAGGTCTATCTAGGAATCATGGCCAAACTTTTTTGAGCACCTATTCCTTGCTGGGCACTCTTCCACCTTCTGTTGAATAAAATGCAGCCCTTTTCCTTAAGAAGGTCACAATCTTCATGGGGAGGTGGACAAGCAAACCAGGAATTGGGCTCACAGTCTGCAAGCTGCTGGAGAGCCCAAGAATAGAGCCACCTCTGGGCCCCTGGGGACCGCCGTTTGCAGAGATCCGTTAGCTCCCTTACTACTGAAGCTGGTGCCATCGTACCACCCAGGGTGTGGGGTGTGCACCTTCTTAGGGACACCACTCCTGTTGGAAATGATGGCCATGTGATACACCAGCCTCACCTGACACCTCCCTTCCCACCAATGGTTTGGTGACTCAGGCCAACAATGCCCTCCCCCCTCCACTCACCCTTTTCCTAACCTAGACCGAGTCTGCTTCCTGGTACTTGCAGCCCCCTAAAATTCAGCTAACCCGGGGAGTGACTTGTGACCCAGGGTGGGACTTGTTCCTAAACAAGGCGGCACTTGCCAATTGGTGAAATGGGGAGGAGCTCTCTGAAGAAGAGAGAGAGCAGAGAGGGGGAGGACAAGGTGGAGATGGCCAGCCAGGGTTAGCTGGGGGCTGCTTGGTGAGGGTGGCCCCAGGCGGGCTGGGGAGATGGGTCATAACTGGACTGTGGAGTTTTGTAATTGGCCATAAAGTAGGTGTTCACCCAGTGTCTGCCAAGATGGCAGAAGGGGAAGCTCTCTGAATTAATCTAAAAGACTCCAGGTAATAGTGTTGCATCACATACTCTTATTGTTGTGAATGTGCGGGTGGGGGGCAGAACTCAGATCTCAGACCCCCTTCTCTCCTCTAACTAGACTCCACCTCCCTACATCGGTGAGTCCAAAATCACTAGACACCGCACTTAGACGCGGCTTAGCTATCCTACACTCAACAGACCAAGCCCCTCACCCAACCTGCATCTCGCTGCATCAAGTTGGTGGAAACTCTGTGCTTCTGCTTGCCCTTTGGGGAAAGCCCTGGAATCCTTCAACCGGACTCACACCCGAGCCAGTTCCTCAGCCCATCCCGTTGGTGCTACCATCCAAACATTCCCAGACAGAACAGGTGAACCCTTTTGCTTCTAGCCGTTCCTCCTATGGAGAGTGATTCCATTCCTGTTGGCCATCTTCTGTTGGGACAAAGAGCATCTTTCGGGGGTGCCGCGTGGGCGTCTACAAGCGAGTCACTTCCGCTGTGAAAATAGAAGTGCAGCCCTCAAGGGACATCCGCTCGAGCTGCGGATGATGGGTGACATTAAAAGAAGGAAGGAAAAAAACCAACAAGTGAGCTCGCTGGACCAATTTAGTCTTGTTAAATGCGCCATAAGAACGGAGTGTGGGAGGGCGCATTTTATCAGCTCCCCGGCTGTTTGTCATTGAAAAGACGCCTGCTTGCTAACACGTCGTGGAGAAAGTCACTTCGAGACTACAACTGTTGGATAAATAATAAGACGTTTCCTTTGAATGTTATAGGCCATGTCGGGGGAGTTTTGAGGAAGCTGAAAATCGCCTGAAAAAGTGGATTCCCAGCTTTTTCTGTTTTCTCATGACTTATTGAGGGGCCACAGGAAGTCCCCAAGTCCTCCTTCCATTTTCCAGTGTTTTATTAATGGCAGGTGACCCACTGCCGGTGGTCCGGCTGGAGGGCGCACCTGGCGGTTTACCCTCGACGGTTTACATGACTCAAACGGGTGGTGGTTGGTTTGTGCACTAACTCGGCTGGGCCAGAGCAGCGACCTTCTGAGCCAAACCCCAGCCTCAGTCTCCTTGTAAAGGTGTGCCGTGGATTCGGCCAACATCACAATCAACAGACCATAAATAGGGGAGATTCTTGCCCTTGGCAGTGGGGAGGGGAGGGGGCACTCATACAGCCAGCTGAAGGCCTTGGGAGCCAAAACTGAGGTTTTCCAGAAGACAAATTCTGTCTGAAGACAACCTGAGTTTCCAGCCCACCAGCCCTATGAATTTCAGACCTGCTAGCTCTGTAATCACATGAGCTGATTCCTTAAAATAAATCTCTTAGTATATTTGGTTCTATTTCCCTGGAGAACTCTGATACAGGACACATTAAAAAAATATTTTCTTGGCTTTTCAGTAGTTTTTTTGTAAGTTTATTTATTTTGAAAGAGAGAGAGAGAGAGAGAGAGAGAGAGAGAGAGAGAGAAAATGAGTGATGGGGGAGGGGCAGAGAGAAAGGGAGAGAGAGAATTCCAAGCAAGCTCTGTGCAGAGCCTGATGCAGGGCTTGAACTCACAAACCATGAGATCCTGACCTGAGCCGCAATCAAGAGTTGAATGCTTAATTGACTGAGCCACCCAGACACCCCTGATTTTAAGTCATTTTAAGACAAGAATCTGAAAGCAAAGTGGCTTAAACACAGCATGTACCATTCCCCCCCAGCCGTCTGTCCATGAATGAGGAGCTGAAAGCAAGGACATTAGTCTCCCTTTGTGTTTTGTCAACCTCACTTAGGACGGGGAGGGAACAGCGTTTTCAGTTCTGATGCGGGAGGGAGGCTCTTCCCCGGCTCCCATTCTTGGCTCCTTCTTCTGTGCTCTGATTTCCGCCCCATCCTGCTCCCCAAACCACAGTGGCACCATTTCTGCAGACCCCTCACTCCTCTGGCCAAGGTTACAGAGATGGCCTCGTCTTCTGGTCCTTTCTGCCACATTTCTCTCTTTCTCTACAGCTTGGTGTCTGTAACACTGCCAGCTCCCATGCTCCTCTCTCTCTCTCTCTGTCTTCCCTGGGTCCCACCCCCCATCGCCCCCGCTGGGGGTTCTCTGGGTCTCTCTCACTGAGCGTACAGTTGCTGAGTGGTCACTTCCTTCACGTGGTTTCAACCACCAGCTGGACCTGATGATTTCCAATGCTCATCTCCAACCAAGAGCCCCCTCTCCTTCTTCAAAGTTTTCTAGCCCCCTGTGCATTGGACTTCCCCACCGGGGAGTCCCCAGGGCCTGGGACTCCACATACCCCCAGGGGACCCATCAGCCCACCTCCGTGCTCCTGATCTCGGTGGGCAGAATTTCCCTCTACTCCCTGCTGAGCCAGTGCCTCTCTGATCACAGGTCAGTCACTTATGTTCACTCCTGGTTTCCTTATGAGTAATACAAATACTTGCCCTTTATTTGGGCCAGTGAAATGGGATTGCTCAGAGGCATGACGCACCTGATTTCTGTAGTGGCATAGTTGGCTGCCTCTGCCCCCAGACGGCACTTGAAGTATGTATACACGCACCTGTGTTTTTGATCAAAGAGCAAAATAATCACCAGGGGCAGTCAAGAGGCACAGTAAATATGTTTGCTGTGCTTCTGATCCGTCCCCGGCGGGAGGCAGCTGGCACGCATCCTTGTGAGTGAGTGAGAGGGACAGGGCAAGTTTGGGGAGGCCCCCAGACACAGAACTCAGGGGGATGTCAGGCGTCTAAGAGGACATAACCTGCGTCCTGCCTACAACGGGAGGGGCTGTGAGATGATCAGGTCGATGTTTCAGACGGCTGCAGCCTGGCTGTCCTTCGGGCGGCTCTGACGGTTGGAGCACCTGTCAGGTGGGGAGACTGCCTGAAGTCACGCGTTCGCAGCGGGCTCCAAAGCCACTGCTGTTTCCACTTGGGCCGCTGTGCTCGTGTGGTACAACCAGCCCACCCAGCGTCTCCAGTAGGAGTCCCTGCAGCCCTTCTCCTCTGTGGGTTTCCAGGGCTGCCCGGGCCCATAAGCTTGATCTGGGTCAGAGTAAGCCTTCCCTTTTACCAGCTTACAGAGCCCCCAGAACTCACAACAGCCTCATTAGCTGAGCTGGGTGGGCCTGGGGCAGGGTCTCCAAATCCTTGGCAGCCCCTCCAGGGAGACACAGAGGGATTAGAGCCATGGCCTAGGTCATGGGAGACTCAGATCCATGGGGCTCCTCTCACTGACCCTCACGGTGCATCCAGAGAGGCTGCCCTGGAAAGCTCACAATGCCCAACACCCCAGAGAGTCTGCCCTTCTCTCCAGAGAATGTGATGGATTTCTCAGAATTAGGACATGAGGCAGGGACCTAACTAAGGGCGTTGGAGTGCCTGCTGTGTTCCATCCCTCTCCGGGGGAGGGGGGGGCGCTCCTTCCTCCTAACAATTGAGGTACCGTTTTATTGGCGGTAGCTCTGACAAGTTAAGGTCACATAGATAGCAATGTCGGATTCTTTAACAAGGTCATTCCGATTCCAAGACCCATGACTCTTCCCTTCATGCTGGAAGAGAAGCTAAGCAGAATTCCAGGTTAAAAAAAAACAACCAAGCACCTGCTCTGAGTCGGTGCCGCATCAGGAGCCCCCCGGCGCCCCCTTAGGTTTGTAGTTGGTCGGATAACAGTGAGTGCAGCTGGCTGGAGAGGCAGGGAGGGAGTGTGCAAGCCCCGATTGTCCCTGGCTGGTGTTCGGGGACCTGCACTCCTGGGAGTAGGTGCCAGAACCCTTCCCTGCCCGAGAGGAGAGAGGAGGTCAGCCTGGGGGGGGGGGGAGGGTCAAGAGTTGGGAGGGATGTCAGGGTCATTACCAGTAAGCTCTGCAAGCAGCCAGCCCAAGAGCCAGAGGCTTGTCCAGAAGCGCTCCATGCCTTGCTCTGATTACCATTTGTCTGGCATGGGCTTCATGTCCACGATTCGTTCAATGTCGACCCCTTCTGCTGCTCTTTCCGCCTGAGCCCCCGCTAGAGGCACAAGCGCAATTATCCAACTCCTACGCGCCTTTCTTGTGCTCTTTCTCTTTGGGTTTAATTTCCATGAAGAGGCTCAGCGTGAGCTTGCTCACAAGCCTGCAGTTCCTAGGAGGCCACTTACTAAGACCAGAGCAAGTTCTGTGCCGAGCAGCTGTTTGGTTTTTTTTTTTTAAAGAAATGAGATAAACAGGGATTTCTGTGTTGCTTAGATGACAATTAGCACAGGGCTGGGGGCGAAAGGGAAGGGGTGTGGGATCCTGGGTCCCTGGGCTCTTTGACCTTGCTTGGAATACAGCGTTCTCAGCAACCCCGAATGTCTGCAGCAACTCAAGAGGCAGCAGAAAAGTCGGTCATGAATGTGCGCCTCACGCAGGTGTAGCTAATAACGGGAATGCAGTTACAGAGGGTTTTGCCTGCTCTGCACCTGGCTCTACGCTGAGCCCCTCAGATACAGGCATGAGGAAGATGTAGTCTCTTTCTTTAAATCTAATGGAGAGAATCTGGGAATTTAAATAATGCTGGAGGCACCTGGATGGGTGGCTTGATTTGGGCTCAGGTCATGATCTCACATTGGGCTTTACGCTTTACGCTGACAGAGCGGAGTCCACATGGGATTCTCTCTCTCCTTCTCTCTCTGCCTCTCCCCTAGTCCCCCTCTCTCTTTCAAAATAAATACATCAACTTAATAAAAAATATTCTTTCTCTCCCTCTGCCTTTCTATCCCAATCTCTCTCTCTAAAATAAATAAATATATAAATAAAATAATGGTGTTTGTAATAAATACCCCTAACCATCCTTCTCAGCTTTAGACTGAGCCAACAAAAAGAGAAGAGTAGAGAGGCGCCTGGGTGGCTCAGTTGGTTAGGCATCTGACTTCGGCTCAGGTCATGATCCCGCAGTTTGTGAGTTTGAGCCCCGCGTCGGGCTCTGCGCTGACAGCTCGGAGCCTAGAGCCTCTTCGGATCCTGTGTCTCCCTCTGTCTCTGTCCCTCCCTTACTTGTGCTCTGTCTCTCAAAAATGAATAAACATTAAACAAAATTTTTTAAGGAAAGGAGTAGATCAAGGCCTATATTCCTCCTGAACGGACACCTATTTCGGATCCATTCTTCATCCCTAAGAGTGATGCTGTCCTTGTCCCCTTCCCACAGCTAGAGCCCAGGGCAGGAGCATGTGGGGCTCGCCCCAGCCTTGTCCTAGGTGCCCCTGAGTGGCTGAGCACCACAGGCCCCAAACTGGCCACACAGCTGGACCTGTCGGGGTTGCTCATAATTGATAGAGACGCCAGGACTTGGGCAGAGGCTCCGATTGCGCCGGTGTGAGCTCGGTCCCATGAGCGGTGTTTGGAATAATCAGTCCAGGCACGTGTGATGCATCAGCAGGCTTAGGGAACACTAATGTAGGGCCAAGGAATGATTTTGCCACCGCCAGCCACTGGTGCTGGCATGCGCCTCTTCCCTCCTCTGGACCGTGTCTCCCACCTAAGCACCTAAGCCCGCTGAAAGGACAGTGCCCTTGCCCACTCTGCCTCCAGGCTGCTGCGTATCCACGATGGGGAGCCTGGGGACTCTCCCACAATGCTGGCCATCCCTCACTTTCCGTGGAGGCCTCTCAGAGCCGTCTGGGGAGGAGGAGCAGGCGAGCGTGGACCTGGTGCTGCTCCCAGCCTCCACCTGCTTCCTGGGTGACCTAAGCCGGATCCCTTCCCCTCTCTGGCCTCAGCTGTGGTAAAAATGCATAAATTTTACCACTTAACCAGTTTTTAATGTTTATTTATTTTTGAGAGAGAGAAAGAAAAGGGCAAAGAGAGAGGGAGACACAGAATCGAAAGCAGGCTCCAGGCTCTGAGCTGTCAGCACAGAGCCCAACACGGGGCTCGAACTCACAAACCATAAGATCATGACTTGAGCCAAAGTCAGACGTTCAACCGGCTGAGCCACCCAGACACCCCCCGTTTTTCAGCATGCACAGTTGAGCTGGGTTAAGCATATATTCACACTGTCGTGTAAAACGCATCCAGCGGAAGGGCTGAAGTGTGCAGTTGGATGTTGGATCAGTCCCGACAAATGTAGAGCCTCATGGAAGCACCACCACACCCTACAAATAAACACACAGCGTTTACTATCCGTCTGCAGCGAGCCTCTGTGTCTCTTTATAAACTCCACTACCCCAAACCCAGCTAACCAACTACAACTATACTCCATTTGACACTGTAGACTGGTCTTTTTTTGTTTTTAACGTTTTCCTGTCAGCAGAGGCCTACGGAATATACCGCAATGTTTTACTCACATGCCGACGGATGTTCGCGTTGTCTGGGGCTATTATGACCGTCGAAGGTTCTATGAACACTCGTGTACAGGTCTTTCTACAGGCGTGTTTTCACTTCTCCTGGGAAATACTGGGTGTGGAATTCCTGGACCCTGCCGTAAGTGTAAGTCCACCTTTATAAGAAGCTGCCAAACTGCTTTCCTGACTGGCTGTGTCCTTTCGTATTCCCGCCAACACTGTCTGGGGGTTTCTGTTGCTCCACATTCTTCCCGACATGTGGGATTGCCCTGGGTAGCAGGAGCTCGCCGTGATTTTCATTTGCACTTTCCTGAAGGCCCAGGACATTGAGCACCTTTCTTTGTGCCGGTTGGCCGTGTGCTCACCTTCTTTGGAAGCGTCTATCTGAAGTCGCTGCCCCTTGTTACTGGGTTTTCTTCTGATATAGTCTGGGTTCAGTTCTTTCGCCAGACGCATGTACTACAAATATTTCCCCCATTCTGCAGCTTGTCTTTTCATTTTCTTAATTTATTTAAAAGTTTTTTGATGAGGTGTGACTCATCGATTTTTTTTACAGTCATGCTTTTTGCATCAAAGATGTCTTGGCCTGCCCCAAAGTAGCAAGGTTTCTCTCCTATGCTTTCTTCTGGAAGTTGCCTGTTTTTAGTCTTTACAACATTTGGGTGTATGATTCGTTTTGAGTTAAGCTCAGTACATGGGGTGAGGGATGGGTGAAGGTTTGTTATTTCTTTCTGTGCATATCCCAGACACTCCTGTCCCATCTGATGAAAAGCCTTTCCTTTCTCCTACTGAATGGGTTTAGCACCTTTGTCAGAGTTAACTGATCATATACATGTGGGTCTATTTCTGGACTCTCTATTCTTTTCCATGGATTTATGTGAGAAGGAAGAGAGATGATTCATTTTCAGATATACCAAATAAGGGGCACCTGGGTGGCTCAGTCGGTTAAGGATCCAACTTCAGTTCATGTAGTGATCTCATGGTTTGTGGGTTCAAGCCCCACATCGGGCTCTGTGCTGACAGCTCAGAGCCTGGAGCCTGCTTCCGGTTCTGTGTCTCCCTCTCTCTCTGACTCCCCCCTCACCGCTCATGTTTTCTTTCTCTCTTTCTCTCTCTCTCTCTCTCTCTCAAAAATAAGTAAACATTTAAAAATTAAAAAAAAAAAACAAATGAAAGCTGTGCTGTCTAATTAACAATAGGTTTATAACCTATTGGAAATATGTACAAACAACCCCCTCCCCCAATGGAGCCCCAAACCCTTAGACACTTCACTTCCTGGTTCTTCCCTTCTCTGATTCCCAAGCTTATGTTCACAGGCTTTGCAATGAGCATGCGCCAAAGAACAGGGAGGAGGGACTGGAAGTCTCTGCATCACCTCCGGGAATGTACATTTGTTGCAGTCAGACTGCTTTTTGCCTTATATGGGCATAGGCCATGTCTGGACAAGGCTATAACCTCTGTAGCTCTCAGCCAATGAGGAACCAGGGGAGGGACTTGCACGCTAGGGAATAAATTGTCTGCTGTAACTGCCCCGAGTGTGCCTGTCTGTCAGACACCTGCTCTTGCAACAACATTGATTAAAGCCTTGATTCACTGTGCCCCCAATATCTGCATCCCTCCTTTGATTGGATCAGTGAGCTTATTTCTCACAGTTTACATGCCTGATTTACACTACAGCTTTATTTTTTAAAGTTTATTTATTTTGAGAGAAAGCAAGAGAAGAAGTGTGAGTGGGGAAGGGGAAGAGAGAGAGGGAGAGAATCTCAAGCAGGCTCCACACTGTCAGCACAGAACCCGACGTGGGGCTCGAAGCCATGAACTGTGAGATCATGACCTGAGCCAAGGTTGGACACTTAAGTGACTGAGCCACCCAGGTGCCCCTATTTTTGAAAATGAGAAATTTGGAGCTGAGGGAGGAAAGAGGCCTGGGACAGAATGTGACTCCTGTCCACATTCCTCTCTAACTCTTGTTGGAAGGCAACAAAGAGAGAAAGAGTAAATAGCAGGATGGCCATTGATACAGGACAGTGCTTCCCCAAGAGCCCACCAGCCTGACTGGGGGGGGGGGTCCCTGCAGAATCGGGGCCCCGTGGCAGCCATGGGACCTTGTGTGAGCAGCTCCATCCCTGTGGTCTGGGTTCTCTGGAGAAACAGAATCAATAGGATGGAGATACACACACACACACACACACACATATGCATCTATTACAGGAATTGGCTCATGCAATTATGGAGGCTGAGAAGTCTTAGGATCTGCCCTTTGCAAGCTGGAGACCCAGGAGAGCCAACAATGTAATTCTCTCTTGGCTGGCTGAGAACCAGGCAGCCAAGGTCAGGAGATCAGTATCCCAGCTCAAACAATCAGGGTGGAAGGGACAAATTCTTCTTTCCTCCTCTTTCTTGTTCTATTCAGGATCTGGAAGGACTGAGTGAGGCCCACCTTCCCTGGGAGAATAAATTGCTTTATTGAGCCCCACCAATTCGAACGCTGATTTCCTCCGGAAACGCCCTCCCAGACACACTCGGAAATAAGGTTCATATCGGTGCACCCCGTGATCTGGTCACAGGGACACAGGAAATTAAGTGTCATAATCCTGCACCTGTAAAATGGTTATAAGAATGAAACCAACCTCCTTGGAGGATTAGGGGGTTGAAGAAGGTGATGCTTTGGAAGTATGTGGAACAGGATCAGGACGCAGCAGGTACTTGGGCACCTGAAACTCTTCTTACCCTTACTCAGCATAAGGGTGTTTCCTCCCAGAGATGTTGCCTGGTGGCGATAAGGCCCCAGTTGGCTGGGACATCCTAGTTCCCTCCTCTTTCCTCCTTGTTCCCCTGGGCACGGGGTTGTGACCCATGAGGCCACCCCAGCCCTCCTGAAGACAGCTGGGTGCTCAGCTCAGCCCCGCAGGCCAGAAAGAGGCCCAATCACAGCAGTGGCCTGGATGCCACCCTGAGAGAATGTCCGCGGGTCCCACCCCAAGCCTACCCAGGGCAGGGATGCCTCGTGAGTGCAGTGTGGCCATTCTGGAGGCCTCTGAAGGCCCAGAGAGGTCAAGACAGGGACTGTGGGCCCTTGAGGGGGTGTTGGGGAGAGCTAACACTGCATGACACCTGGTTGCTGTCAGCGAAAGCCTAAGGAACTGGCCTGAGGTGGCCAAACTGCATGGGGTCAGTTTCTGGGCAGGTGTATTTGGGAGGGGGGTGCTGTAGTGGGCTTGGGCAGGTCAAGAGATGGCCCCAAAGAATGAAGACCTACCCCTCGAAAGGCTGTGTGTGGGCCAGGGACACCTGGGGAGCAGAGAGGGAAGAGAAAATAGGAAAATACAACACACTACAGGAAGATAAGAGAGAAAAGGTGTAAACTAACGGCCCACCTGGAAGTTATGAAAAGCCAGCATTTCTGACAATTACCTTGCACATAATAAAAATGTATTCACACCAGGTCATCAAGCCATGGACAAGATTTTATAACAGGAGGCTTTATTGGACAGAATCACAATATATACTTTTCCCTGTATTAACTATCGATTCTATCATAAAAATATATTACAACGTTTGATATGTATTCACAAAACACAAGCCATTGTAAACAGAGCAGGCAACATTGGCCTTGGATTCAAAAATGTTGAGTCCCATTGCAACAGAAAAACAGTGTTGGCAAATGTAGTACATGAAAGGTAATGTTGCCACGTTGGGAGGGCTTGGAAGAATGTGTGTGTGTGTGTGTGTGTGTGTGTGTGTTTTCATGGAGCTATATTTCCACTGAATAAATTAGGAGAACATAAAGTTAAAGCTACATTGTTAACAAACAGAAGATGCTAAAATTTTGCTTCATTTTTTAAATACTCAGTACGTAGCTGGCTGAGTTTGGGGACACTCACCCATATGCATGTGCTCACGGGCACGGAGACTCATGGGCACACGTTTATGGGCACATTTGCTCCAACAGAAACACACCCATTTTCCTATGGGTCTGACATTGGGGATAGAACATTGCACGGGAGCCAGTCATTTGCAGATCACTTCGTCTCCAGGAAAGAAATATCTTTTCTTTTTCGAAATCCTGGTCTCCAAAAGTATTTTTCACATTGTCCAAATATAAAGTATACTTCTGTGTGGAATGCTAAACTAGGTGGCACATTCCAGGTGACACATGCCTTAGGTGTCTCTCATGTGGACTCCCTTGTGTCATCTACTGGTCCATTCCCTGGATGCCCCGAACCATGGATGGTGTAAGTCCCCTACCCCCACTTTGCAGAGACACCAGAAAATAATGAAATCTGTGAAACTCAAGCAATGCGAAGAATTTGACTTTGCTGCTCTCATTATGTGAAGCTTCCAAGAGTTCTAAGGGTAAAATTGAACTCATCTCCTCTTGCTTAAGAGATGTGATGATTCCCCCATTGGGCATGGAGCAGGGTAAAGCCTCGGTGTGGGAGACAGACATGCCCCATCAGGGAGGATGAACAGGGTGGGGGCGACCTCCACAGGACACCACACAAAAGGATAGATTGATGTCCCCTCACTTGCTGCCTCACCAAACTGGATAATGCACATCCAAATGGCAAGATTTTGAATCTTTTCTCCCCAATGAGCCTACAGAAGTAAAGATGACCTGTTCCAATATTTAGAAAAATGCCCCGTGTGGTAATAAGGGAAAGGCAAGGTGCCTTTATGATGTGTCACCGGACTTCCAAAGCTGTTCATGACCTGCAGTTAACCAGATTTCCCCTGGGAGAAATCCTGATGGGCTTGGCGAGACACCATCCACATTAAATGTCCCTCATCTGTTCCAGAAGAGATTATATTCATAGACTTGTTGTAAAATAGGATTGTTGAGGTTTGGAATGATTTCAGTTTTCAGGAGAACTTGGCATTAGAAGATTTTTAGAGCATGGGGTTTGGTTACAAGTAATTCAAACAAAGATTTGGTATTAAATGACTTGAACACAAGGCAATGGTGGGTTGAGATTTTAGGGGCTGAGTGTTTGGTATTTTAGCCAGACATGAGCCATTGCTTTGCTCTGGTCATTGGGAAATGGACCGGCTCGGGTCAGCCAGCCAATGGTGTGCCATTTTGCTGGCATAGGATGCTCCCCCAAACACATTCCCTATGGATAGAGTGGGGTGCTACTGAGGCCCCGGCCTTGACAATGGTAGCCTGCCTCTCACAACTCAGAGTGGCCTTCTGTGTCCAAATACAGATTTTAGGTCCTTTGAAACTATTAAACATAGACTGTACGTTCTGTTAAATATGTGCAACTGCTCTCCTGTACCCAGGGATAAGGGGGTACTAGCTACAGAGTCACGGGCCCATGGGAGTAGGACACAGGAAGTACCACAAGTCCGTGTTCCTAAGAGCACAGGCATTCCCAGAGATGCAGCCATAGTCTTTGGAGTCGAAAATCTCTATTATTTTAAAAATCCTTAAATATGGGTAAACGTGATAAACCACAGCACTGCCAAGATTGATTAGATTCATAATGTTTGACCTTTAAATGCCAGAGACATCGCTACATGACACACTGCATGAACAAACTGTACAAAGCGTGGAGATGGTGTGGGTGTGAAGGGAGTGTGGCTGAATTGCTAGGCAACCCGAGAACAACTTTTGCAAATGTGGCTGTTTCTGTTGTGTGAATTCTTCCAGGGGTCCCTGGGGGCCTGTGGCAGTGCCCATTAGGACCCTGCACTGATACCGAACGTGCACGCTCACTACTGAAGATACACCTTTGTGCCGACTCGGGTATATTGTCAGGGGATGTGCCCAGGGCCAAGCGTGGCTGGTTTCTGAAGAATGAATTATGCCCGCCACCCCTTCACTGTAAGATGTAGATGCCCCTCAAAATAAATGCAATGTGGTTTGGTCTATCCTTCCTTCCTTCCATCTTTCCTTCCTTCCTTCCTTCCTTCTCTTCCTTTTCTTTTTTGGTAGCTAAATGCATGTGGACTCCCCCCCTGTTTTCTCTAAGAGATCTAATTTTGGGACTCCTAACTTCAAGGCTTGGATCATCTCCCACCGGCCACAGATCACATTAATTCTCTCAGGAGGCACTTTCTGTCCCCGGCCCTCACCCGATACCATTCCTGGCCACACACGAACTCTAAGCCCATTAGACTCCTTACCAGGCATGTCCACATCTCCTCTGTGTCTTGTCATATGTTCTTGCCTACTGCAAGTTCTGGGTCAATGTCATTACCTCTAAAAAACCTTCAAGAGCTCTCTCTTCCCCCTGGCCAAGAGCTTCAGCCCTCCCTCTGCCCCCTGTAGCTGTGGGCACACACCTCCGGGGCACCCCCCGTCTTACCCTGTAACTTCTTGTCTCTCCCAGAGGCTGACATGGCAGAGGACCAAGCACACAGAAGGTGCTCCGTAAATGTCTGAGGAGGGACAGGCAAGTATTTCTGCAGTTCTGGGGCCTGCAGCTGCCACATGCCACTCCCTGAACTCCCGGATTCTGATTTCCAGGAGGCCCCTTCCAAAGGTCACTGCTTCTGCTCAGTGATGTCTGGATCAGGCTGCACAAAGCCATGTGTCCTCACCACTTTCCTCCCCAGATACAGATTCCCTGAAAAGATAGGCAACCCCATGCCTTGGACTTCTCTTTTCTAGACAGCCGACCTCCAGAAATGTCCAGCTCCAGCTCCTTCACCCTGTATTTATGGAAGGAGGCATGAGGAGGACTTTGGCTTCATGGCTAGGTCTGCACTGGAGAGGCAGCAGCAAGCCCGAGGCCCCCGTACGTCTTCCTGGCCAGGGCTTTGGCCAGCGACAGAGTGAAGGCAGCTGGCTAAGGGCTGGACTACTCTTTCTGGGCTAAAAGGCCACTTGGTCTCGAGAGAAAGTGGGATCCTGCTGGGAACATGGAGAGGCTTACAAACCACACTGTTCTCAGCCAAGGTCCTCCTCTGAACCCCTAATAGCAAACCAAGGAGGCCACCTGTGCCCTTCCTCTCCTCCTGGCCAGCTCAGCCCAGGGTCCTAAGACAACACCAGGGTCGTCCGCGGGAACCCTTCTGGCCTCAGGGCATGAGGAGATTGACTTTGGTACCGGTACAGTGCTGTGCTATATTAATGTCATACAGGCTATTGGCTCAGAGTTTCAGAAAAATTCAGGTTGACCATGAGCCCCTCAGATACTTGAAACATCTAGTCAGATGGGCTTCTTGTAGCTGAAAAGGGCCTGTAAGCTATAAATTCCGGGTACTGAGGCTGCTACTCAGCACACCCCCCCCAAATTTCCCTAAAAAGAGGTACAGAGAAAGAGGAGTCCACAGGAGTCCTTTCCAAGCAAGTGGTGGCCGGATGTTGGGAGGGACCCCAAAGCCCAGGTGGTGGGTGTGGGTTTTTAGCACATGAGCTGAGAGCAAGGGTGTTCTCTGTTGATGGTGGACAGATGCCCACTGTGCCTCGAGCAGTCCCAAGCTGGATGCAGTTGTGAACTTCCCATTGGCACCAGCCTACCCTCTCGGAGACCGCAGCCCCTGTTTTGTGTTGCCTCTCAGATTTCTCTACCTGCTTCCCCAGGACTTATAGGTTGTCCCAGATGTCTGAAAAGAAGATACAAATAGTACATAATCCTAGGATTATTATGAGGATTCATGGAAACACTACCCCAAAACACTGAGCATGGTGCCTGGTATGTAGTCTTCAGGACACACTGGCTGTTAGGACTCTGGACCTCTGTCATTACCGGGAGCTGCTCTTGGGGGACCTGGCCGGGTCAGCATTGCTGGATAAAGTGGGGAACCAGAAACAGACCCACTCCCAGGGGCTGGCACCAGTGCTGTCTTCCTCTGGCCCTGCCTCAGCCTGGCTCCACTCCCGGGGTGTGAGGTGGGGTGGAAGGGTGTCAGACTCACTGTGGTTAGCGGCCAAGGGGCCAGATGCCATCAGCTCCCACGGCCAGGCTTCCGGGGAAGAGACAGAGGGGGAACCCTAGCAGGTGTCCCTGTGGACCCTCTGAGTACTGGCTTCTTTCTCTCGAACCAAGTGTGTGGGCCTCAAGCCGGCCAGCGCTGCCACCGTCTGCCCACAGCCTCATCCATCTTCCCTCACTACCTGCGAGTCTCCCCTGATAGAAAGAGGCTGCTTTGTAAATACCTTCGGAGGGGAGGGGGCAGCCGGGGCTATCCCATCAGAGTCTTCTGAAGACAGGTTTTTAGAATTTCACGGAATGAGCACTCTGTCGCTCTGAGAACAAAAATGATTCAGCCCTTGAATGAAGATGGATGTTGAACTATCTAGAGAATTAGGGAAGCTACAGATGACTGAAACGGAGATATTGAGAAAGGCCCATCTTTCCATAGAGTTTTGTCCGCGTGTCCAAGGTCATCTTTCTCAGGGAATAATCAGAAGGCCACCCTCCACAGTCACCGGGGCACTGATGTTTGAAAATGCAGACTCCTGGGTCCTGCCCAGACCTTCTTGGACTGATCTGCAAGGAGGGAGTACAGGAATCTGCATTTTAAATAGGCTCCCTTAGTGATTTTGTGGGTAATGAAGTTCAAGAGCCAAAGGCTCTGTTTCAGATCCTTTGACCTTCCAGGAAGGTGATGGGAACCACAAAGGTATCCAGGACCTCACTCTTCCCTGTGGTGCTCATGGTCCAAAGGATAGGAGCCGACGCAAGGAATTTCTGGCACCTGATAAAATATCCTCCTTAAAACCACAGGCGGGGCGCCTGCGCGGCTCAGTTGGTTGAGTGTCTGACTTCAGCTCAGGTTATGATCTCACAGTTTGTGAGTTCAAGCCCCGTGTCGGGCTCTGTGTTGACAGCTCAGGGCCTGGAGCTTATTTGGGATTCTGTGTCTCGCTATCTCTCTGTCCTTCCCCTCCTCATGCTCTGTCTCTCTCTCTCCCTCAAAATAAGTAAACATTAAAAAAAAAAAAACACGGGCAAACTAGCTATCCTGCATTTGGATGAAATTCCAGAAACGCACAGCCATGAGCCACACCACAGTCCTGGCTACCTCTCCCCACGTGGGTAAAAGGGTGGCAACCAGGCCATGGGCATGCTCTGTTCTTTCTGTCTCCTCTCAGAGAGAAAGGCATCATGACAAAGAAAACTAATTTCACAAACATGGGGAGAGAGATTTCCTTCTTCTGAGCTGAATCCCACAAGGAATGCCCCACTGGTATCAAGTGGCTGAAGTCAACTTCCCTCATGCCCCAGCTAACTTCTTTTTTATTTGTTTTTAATTTTTTAAATATTTATTTATTTTTGAGAGACAGAGAGAGACAGAGCACAAGGGGAGGAGGGACAGAAAGAGAGGGAGACACAGAATCTGAAGCAGGCTCCAGGCTCTGAGCCATCAGCACAGAGCCTGACGCGGGGCTTGAACCCACAAACTGTGAGATCATGACCTGGACTGAAATCAGATACTTCACCAACTGAGCCACCCAGGTGCCCCAGGCTGACCGATTTTTAAGGAAAAACTGGTTGGCTCTTAGCGAAATATCTTTGGAAGGTCAGCTGACCACGAGACACACCAATCCAAGAAGCCATGACCTTCACCTGAGCTAGCAGTTTCTTAGTGGGTCTTAGGGCTCTGAAATCGCCTCCTTCCAGAAGTGTAAAAAAAAGCTGGAGTAGCTGCAGAATGACTGGAAAAGCCAGTTTATTAACCCCAAGGGCTGGGACTAAACCTAGGTTTCTGACCATGTAGGGCTAGAAACGGAGACCTAACTATGGGATTAGGAATCGGACGGCCCCTCCAGGCCAGGCTTTATTTCCAAGCTTCCTGGCATGCTTTCCAGCCTGGTCCAGCTGTCCTCCAGAGTCTGGGCTTTGAACCTTGAGCCTCATGCTAGACTAAAGTCAAGTAAGTAATCCTAGGCCCACTGGTCTTGCTGTTTCAAAGTGTTTTACCTGAGAAACCCATGTTACTTTTGATACATTAAATTACCAAATGAGGTAGAGAATTTGCCTGGGAATAATGAAGCCAGGGGAAAATTTTATAGACTGGGTATGGATAAATACCAACATCCATCTACAGGTAATTACAACAGAGTTGGTTGGTGCTGACCATTAATGCAGTGATTCCCCCTTAACTTCTCCTTGGCTTTTAAAGCCTGTCTAAATGAGAACACCCCTTCAGTTTATCTGGGCTTTTGTCTACTGGACGCCAATACAACTAGCTTTATTGTGTTGCTGTTGTTGTTATTTTAGCAGTCCTAAGGGTTTGGCAAAAATTAGGACATGTATCTTTAAGATACATGGTGCTGTGGGTGATACATCTTTCATTTCTTAGCTCAAGAAGTAAAAGAGATCCGGTTGTTTCCAAAAGTGTAACATGTTGCCCACATGGTATAAGCAGGAAGAGGATTTGACATTGATGAAAACACATTTTGCTGCTTGAACTTGACAGTCTACTAACCTCACCCACTAGGTCACTACCGGTCTGTTGCCCAATTTCGAGGATATTTGTGTGAAGAGGGAGATTGTCAGGTTCAACGGTATGTATTTTCTGGGCTTCTTACTTGTTTTAACCTCACTGGTACTTTCGGTGTTGGGACAAGGCAGAGTGAACAACTACTTGTCACTGGGAAAGAGCCACAACAGCGCATGTCTACTTGTGCAGCTTAATGTGCCCTGAATCAGAGCCAGTTTTCAAGAGCACACAAAGTCACGTCCGGGCAGTGGCGTGCTGACAGATGCTTCCCAACCAGTTCTCAGTGCAGAAGTCCTTCCTTGTAGCCTTTGTTAATTTTCTTGGTATAAATATTCTCACCATGGCTGATTTCAAGCCACCAACGTGATGTCCCTGAACACAGAACTGGGCAGGGATGTACCCCACTGGCTTCCCCAGGCAGGTGTGAGCACACCTCCAACTATAACTGAATGGGTGCCAAGGTGTCGGAGGCTACGTCTATTCCTGGTCTAGTCTCCATGAAAACCTTGAAAGTAGGCAAAACGAGGCCGGACTCAGCTTTCTGTTTGCTAAAAGACGAGCCGAGGTGAATAAGACATCTTTGCAAATAGGTACACACAACATTTCTGCCTTTCCATCCTGGGGCCACCTGACAGTAAAACGCAGTGGGTTCTTCCCAGTTGGCCCCTGTTGGACCCAGTCCTCCCTTCTGCACTTCCAAAGTCAGGACACACAGGGCTGGAAAGAGAGAAGGGCCCATCGATATCTATTGCTCTCCCTCCTTTCCACCCTGGAGGCATCAGAACAGAGGACAGAGAAGTAACTGTTCTTAGCCTCCACAGGTCATCTGAAATGGCAAACAAAGACCGGATGGGCAGAAAGCATGGCCCACTCACCTCGGCTTTTGGTAAATCAAGATGGGGTTGTGAATGGACTGGCATAGTTATTGAAGTTATACTTTTCAATGAAAATGTCACTCTCCCTTTGTTAACACAGGGCACTTTCTCGGTCACCTGGGACAGCCTCTACTTTCTGTTGATCATCTCAGAGAGAATAGAAAAGGAGCCAATAGGATTTTGGAATGTAGTGCCTTAGAATCAGTGCTAAAACCCTGCTCAGGTCAGTTTTGGGGGTGCATCACATAAGATGTGCCGGACAAGATGTGTGAGACAAGGTGAAATGCTTCCTACAGATTCAGGTCACAACCAGGGGTCGGGGCACCAAGCAGCCACCTTCCTCCCCCATCTCCTTGGCTCCAACAGTTGTGACATGTGAATCAGAAGAAGGTGACTTCAAGGTCAGACTCCCAAGAACAATATTACATGTATTGCCTGCCTATATAAGCCATTTTCATGCTAAGATTGTCTACACACACAATGTTAGCTTTTGGGGGGAAGAGAGGGAACAGAGTTTAGTCCAACATAACCATTTCTAAGACAACTGCTTGGCAACAATTGGGCAGCCTCTAGTTGTTAAATGTTTTCCCCTCGGGCTCCAGGTCCCAAGAGTCCCGGCTAAGCACAACTGAGTATCAGCTGGATAATATTTGGGTCAAAGCAGCCACCACGACCACGTGGAGAAGAGTAGCCAAGCTAGCCGTGAGACCAACCTCTCACTGCCAACCTCATTTTCAGCATGACCGATGTCCCATGGAGACCACCTCTTTTCTTCAGCACGGAGCCCAACGCCTACTGCTTCGGAAGTAGGTGGACGCCATGCTTTCCCACCTCCCACCAACACTGCGTGTCCTTGGTCACGAATGGACTTAGTGTCACTCCTGGGGAGTCTCTGGAGAGTCCAGGCACTCAAAGGAGCTTCTCAGAAAGAAAAGCCAGAGTAAGGAGCCACAGTCATCTTTTGGTGCAAAATAGGGACAGTCCAACGTCTGCCCTTGAGGAACCAGGAAACAGGCTTCGGAGCCCCTACAAGCCAGGGAACTGGGACTGCTGGCCCGGCCAGGTTTGTAGCAGCTGGGGTGCCCACCCAGGACCCCAAACCCCCCTCCCCACTCCTCACCAGCTGTCTCCTTCCTCACTCTCCAGCAAGAGTGGCACCCTTCACTCAGAGACTGGTAGAATGTTCTGGCTGTGGGAGTCGCCTGCGAGGCCCGAGGAGTGGAGGGAGCGCCGGTGGAGGATCCGGTTCAGAATCTCCTTGCAGCTTTTGCGGTACTGGTGTCGCAGCAAGGAGTACACGAAGGGGTCTGACGCGGCCTTGCTGTAGGCCAAGCACTTGGACAGCACGCCCCAGTGGGAGCCGATGGGCACCGAGGAGGACAGCTCCACCAGCCTGCGGAGACATGGGGGTGGGGGGTAGTTACTGAGAGCACAGCCTCCTGGCCAGCCCCAGCTTCTCTGGGACTTCCTCCTCAACAACAACAATGGCAGCTACAAGAGTAACAGTAACGGACGGTGGACATTCACCAGGCACTTAGTTCATTCCGGCTACTGGACTCACTGCATATGTTACACACGTGACTTCATGGACCCCCCGGGAGATGTGACTACCTCTGTTTTACGAGTCAGGAAGTAGATGTCCAGGGCAGTTAAGTAATCTGCCTGAGGTCACACAGCCAGCAAATTGTAAAGGCAGGATTTGAACCCAGGTCTGTCTGACTCTGGAGCCCAAGCTTACCTAAGCAATGGCCTAGTGGCTAATAAGTGTCCTGGCCACAGGCTCCAACTCTCCTGCTGTCCTTCTGTGTGACCCTGGGCAAGTCACTGCCCTTCCCTGGGCCCGTGGGTTTTAGATGAAAAGTGAGGCAGTTGAATAAGATCATCTCTACAGTCACTGCACCTGGAGGAGGCAGACGCTTCGCTCCGACTCCGGCCCTGCCCTCCTGGGGAGGCGGCCTGGGAGGGAGGCCAGAGAATACTTGTGCATCCACTCTGCCCAGTTCCAACTACGTCTTGCATCAGGAATTTCTACAGGTGAGGAAGGCCTCTTCCCAGGGTTGGGATTCTGGGGGCCCTTGGCAATAGCGGCAGTCAGGGCACCCTAAGGTGACCCTCATTCTGTGGGAGGGGGCAAGGGGAGACGCAGCCCATGTATCAAAGGGGTATTTTCCTGAAAGTCCGCCGGCGCCCCTTAAACAACTCCATTTAATGGTGCTAACGCGAGACTGCGAGGAAATAAAGACCTTCCTCTGGGTAATGGGATCCCCCCAAATCAAGCCCCTCATTCTCCCTTCTCCACTATGTCCTCTGGGTAATGGGATCCCCCCAAATCAAGTCCCTCATTCTCCCTTCTCCACTATGTCCTCTGGGTAATGGGATCCCCCCAAATCAAGTCCCTCATTCTCCCTTCTCCACTATGTCC